>VWZD01008514.1:2919711-3009157 GCA_013396695.1 Sakesphorus luctuosus
TTTTTTTTTTAGATACATTGAATGATACCCAATAAAATTATTTACTAGTAGGTTCTGGTAGTTGTAGTTTCCAGGTTGGTTGTTTTTTCCCTTTTCTTTCTTTCTTAAGTAAGATTCTGATATCCTTACTGTTAATGAACTGCAGCACTATGCTTCATAAACAGTCTCTCTGAGGCTAATGGGACTACTCAAGAAATAAGAAGCTACAAAGCTTCTGAAGAATATCAGAATCTCACCAAAACAATTGTCAGTTATACTATAGTCCACTATATTGGTTTTTTATTTAATTGGAAACACACTTTGTAAATATCTACAGATATTTAGCATTGACTATGAGAATTTACTTTCCAAAACATGTTTCTTTATATTTTGGTATTTTACCTTGCAAGCTCTACTTCAATTTGCAATGTTACAAGTAATGATTTTCAAGACAGAGAAAAAAAATCAGCAGATTTCTCAGCTGCTATACAAGAACCAATCCTTAAAGAATAAAAGAGCTGCATCAGTCTGATTTTAAAAAGTTCTTTCACCTATTTAATAATCACATTATTTTTAAAAATGTCTAGTAGCTGTTAACCAGGATTGTAGATGAATTGATTGACTTTGCTTAAAAAATATATTTCCATTACATGCACATTTTCCTCTGCTTTTTCAGTTCATTCAGTATGATCAAATTTCAAAGCTTGAAGCCAGGCTGACATTAGTAAGTGACTTTTGCCTGGGTGGTAGGTGAAATGTCCAACCCAAAATCTGCTTAAGTCACTTTGTGGGGATTTTTTTAGTAGCAGTGAAATAAGAAAGGAGCACTGTTTGAGGGCTTTCTTTTACCTAATGGAACAGCTGATCTACAAAACTGACAACACTTCATTGAACTTTCTTTCAAGTGGCAGGGGACAGGCATGGAAAATGTAGTAGTAGAAGTAGAGTAGAAAACTGGTATGGAGACCTAGGATCATCGAGTAATTTAAAAGAGAAAGTGTCGCGACACGGAAGGACGAGACACTCAATATGAGGATCAGCGAACTTCGATTTATTGTCTATTACATGCTCTTTTTATGCAGTTTAGATAATTAGCTTATACATATTATAATTGCTTCATACATATTGCAAAACTTAAGCTCAGATTGGTTAATACAAATACGTGCTTTTTGGCCTTGTGCGGTTTCGTTGGCATCCTGTTGGCATCTCTTTTTATCTTCTGTCTAGTTTCAAGATCCTCCTTACAGCTCTGTTCATTGTTTCAAGACCTGGGTTTTAGCTATCTTAGTCATACACTGTTGCAATCCTTTGAACATCCTGCAAATCTTGCAGAATGTTCTGCTCACAAGGCTGTACTGTGAATAGCACGGAGGTCTAACTGATCTAAAGCTACGTGACCTCTCTCTTCCAGCCAATTTTCCACAATCCCATCAAGAGAGAACAAACAACTTGCTTAAGAACAGCCTTTTAGTTGCAACACTAAATCTGATACCTGTACGACCTTATGCACTCTTCAGTCCACTTGCAGTTCTTCATACAGACTGCGTAAGGTCTCTGCAAAAGCTGAACACTAGGTAGACTTAACAGCTGGCTCAGGGAGGAGAAAGGATGAGATCTTCATTGGACAGGCAAAATGGGACAAAGAGAGAAAATGAGTGGAGAGCCATAACAGGGAGACAGCAGATGAGAGGAGAGGCTGAGCTTTGATCAGGAGTAGGTGCAGCCAGGATTTGAACAAGAAGGCTGGACGTGGGTAAGTGGTAAGGTGCTTTGTTTTTAATAGCCTCTTAAAAACAAAAATAATTCTGAAATTAAACATAAAAAGGGAGACTTGAAGCTGTACAGTGTCACTTCAAACTTGCATTAATTGATAAGAGTATCTTAATTAAGTGATCAAATACTGCTTTCTCACTGGAACTCTTGCTTCTGTGCTCTCTGGGGAGGGATGAAATTGGTGTGTAACAAAGAGGATGGAGGCTGCATAATGATGAGGTGGAGGATTGCAGAAAGACAAAGGATGTGATCTCATGGTCAAGATGGTTTAATGCTGCCCTGGAGAAATTAGGGTGTTTTTCCCTTTCTCTGAAATAGACTTGTGGAGAGACAAGCCATTTTTGGGGGTGGGAGCAAAGATTCTCTGGAGGTGGCTGCTTGATTTTCTGCAGAAACTGTTTAGATCCTGTTGTTGCAGTTGAAGAAATGGGTATCATCTGCAGCTGTTGCTGAAAATGCCTGGAGGTGTGCTTTGGACATAGAAGCTGTTATATTCTACAAACTATTGTGGGACATAAAGGCATGAATACCTGAAATTGCTTACCAAAAACTGTCATACTTTGACCCAAATGTTTCTATATTTCCTTTCCTTATTTGTCAAATCAGGATAATAGTACTCAATCTTCTTGTTGTATGCAACAGCATCTGTTCACCAAGATTGGGGAGGCAATCTTGGGTTGTGGTGATGTGCAGTACAAAAGTTCAGGAGGAAATTATTGATTTTATCTCTGCAACACAAGTTGAATAGTTTGTAGTAAGTATGTCATGAGCATTGAACAATAATAAAGTGAAGTGTGGTGTACTCACTTATTGTCAGTGTGGGGGGATTCATTTCTCACACAGAGCTGTGTTTAGTGCCTACAAAAAGGGTTTTATACAACAGACCCAGTGATAGCCCAGGGTAACTGACGAAATACTGCTCATTCACACTTACTCAGTTTGAAAGTGTGATAACTTTGTGTGCAATGTCATACCCTTTGCATCCACATATACTCTGTGGCTTTGTATTTTGAACTGTGCTCTTTCCCCCCATTTTGGTTCCTTCTCTCTTCTTTTTGCAACAATGACGGGCTGTTTTCTTAGGTGCCGGTAATTTTGATAGGACAGTTTCAGAAAAAGTATTTCAATACTCAAACTCTAGACTGCAGACAATGTACAATGGGTAGCATATAACCTCAGAGACTTATAAGGCAACTCAGAGGGTTAAAACATAAAATACAAAAAAAAAATGTTCACAAAAGTGATACTTTAAAATTTTAACAAGATACTAATTGGTCAAACAAATCTGAAGAATTCAAGTAAATCATGGCATTATTATGTAAGATATAGTTGACCCATGACAGGAAAGTATGCTAAACAAGCTGTGAAGATGACACATCTTGCAAAAAGTTACTGTTCCCTACATTGCAGCATAGGCATTTCCTGAAAGCCTGCTGTTTCAGACAAGTTTCTACAAATTCTTGAAGGTCCTTGTATGTCTGTCTTCCAGACTTTCCAGACATTGCATTTGAAATATGGTTATTTAGCAATTCTTGAACAGTCCCTTTGGACATTCAAAGGCTTTCTTGGCCAAGGCAGCTAAGGTTAACAAGATCTGTTAGCATGTTGTGCTGGAAATGTCACTATTAATTTACCTTTTGGTTGCTGTAGGTGAAGATCTGTCATTTTCCATCAAAGAGAAGATTCATGAGCTGCTAAAGTAACTGACATCAGGATTTTGTAGGTGATCCTCCAATATGGGCAGCTTTTTGGATGATTGTCAGTTTGGCGTTGGAGCCTAATGGAAAAGTACCTTCTGTGAATGAATGCAGAGGGCTCAGTACACAGAGCAGAAATGGCTTGGGGCAATTGAAGAACCCTAAATGCACAAAACCCATTAGCACTTTCAGGACAACTAAGAGCCTTATACCACAGGGCAATGTTTCAGTATTAGCATGCTCTTTGTTAACAACAGTCCCAAAAGTCAGCCTGTGTTCACCCCATGGACCACCTCTTGGCTGGATCAGCTCTAGGTGGTAAGCTTCCCAATGGGAGACAGCACAAGCCACACAATTGTCTAAAAATGTGTCTTTCATCACCCGTGAGTTTTAAGCCCACTGCTTACCGTAGCAGATCTTCAGTGCAGTCTTCTGTCAGCAAATGGATTAACACCACGAAACATGGCACTCAGTGAAGCCATGTCAAGAAACAGTCCTCTGGAAATAGCCAGTAAACATTGTTGTCTTCCTCTGGGTTAGTTAACTGCTTCCTGTGCAAACAAAAGTCAAACACAATTGCTGAGTGAATTTCCTGTCCAAGGGAAACTCGTCAAATACTTTTTCACAAGTCAGTGAAGAATTGCAATGACTGGCTTTGAAGAGCAGAGCATCCTTTTTACCATGAGGGACAGGTAGAAAATTAACAGCTAACATCAGATGCTTCGAAAAAGAAATGAGTTAGGTGTGCAAGGAGAGGAGTGGTGGGGCTTTTACTAAACTGATCTTTGCTGGATTCCAGTGCTTATAGTAGGTATCCCCAGTACAAAAATGGGAAAAGTCCACATTGTTTAAGGCCCAGAAGCAGTATGGGGGGCAAGATTACTCATCAAAAGAGGCACATGTTTACTTCAGAGGGAGCAGTGAGACACAGTGAAGCAAGCATCTGTGTGATGTAAGCCACATCTGTGCAAATGTGATAACTGTATATCAGCCCTACCTGTAGTATGTGTGCCCACTATCCACTATTCATTCATTGTGAAGTATTTCTCGTCTCACCCAGGAAGAGTTATCTTCATACCTCTGCCTTAAGCACTGGATGAGACGGAAGTGGATGTAAAGAACGTGGGCTGGCCCACTCTACATATTTTGCCAGAGCAGCTCTGTTGGTCAGGGATATAATAAACCAGGATTTATTCTGGCAAAAGACCATCGTTAGTAGTTGTGCTGAAATTTTCTACTAACAAAAAGTCTTCCTTGTGTGTCATAGCTCCACAGCATTTGATGATAGATCATTAGAGCTGCGCTGTGATATCTTCACATTGTTCAGTCCTGGTCTAACCCAGAATTCAGATATGTCAGACTAAGTTTACTTTGTACCAATTACTGTAGTTCTGGAATTTTGGAATTTTTGAGGAGTATGCAGCCTTAGTAACATGCTGCTGATGTTTGTTTATATTATGTGTACATATAATTTAGGGGAAGGGTGGAATACAATACTACATATCTAGAAATAAAACCAAATTCTTGTGTATATTCTTTATTACAGCTCCATCCAGCAGAAAACCAGGAGACCCTCTGGTTATTTCTGATATCAAGAAAGGAAGTGTTGCTCACAGGTAAGACATTCAAGCTTCCAGTAAAAATCTGTTTCTGTTGTGTAACCAGATAGATTCAAGTTAAGCAGAGGGAGATTGTAAGAGACTGCTTTTTGGGTTTTTTGTTGTTTGGGGTTTTTTTTGTAAAAATTAGTTAAAAATTTAAAGTCTAGCATATTAAGAGATAAAGTTTTAAAAAATCTATCTCATTTCTATAATAATGTTCATACCTTCTAAGATACCTTTCTTTTAATGTTACTAGACTTTCATGTAAGCTTGTTCACTTGTTCACAGGACTGGGACACTCGAACTGGGTGATAAGTTGCTTGCAATAGATAACATTCGACTTGACAATTGCTCAATGGAAGATGCTGTCCAGATCCTTCAGCACTGTGAAGACCTTGTAAAGCTAAAAATCCGCAAAGATGAAGATAATTCCGGTATTAGCAATGAGCCTATTGCCGATTCCTGTGTATTTTCAGGAGTTCTAGAACATAGGAGGGGTTTTTTACATTTAAATTTTAGCTAAATGTTTTTTCTAAATGTGTCTGGTTTATGCTAATGATAATCAGAAAATATCACCTAGAAGTAATTCTAATGGTATATAAACTTTTTCATTTTCTCACTGGCTATATTGCCTGCAGGAACTGCACTGTAACATAGGTCTTCAGTTCTCTGGAAAGGCAATTTTCCCCCAGTGCAGCCATATAAAGTTGGTCTGATAAGTTACTTTACCAGAGTATTGAGAATCTCTCTGTTTTTAATATTGGAATCATGGTTATCTGAGCATGGATCTACAGACCTTAGCAAAGTGGTGAAGTGCATGCTTTGTCCATAAACTTACAAATTTGACTTCAGCGTGGCTGTTCCCATGCTTAAAGGTAAGTAGTACATGGCACGCTGTACTGAATAGCTGATGGAAGAGCCATGTCTGAGCAGCCCAGTGGAAGTAATGGACCTGCCATAATTTTGCACACCTGGAGAAAATAAAGTGAGTTCTGTTACACATTGTAGTGGCAAAGGAAGTTAGACAGGTATAACTACTATTACTGCTGGTACTTATATTAGTGTTAAACAAAAGTGTGAACTGTAGAGTCACTTCAGCTCATACAATTTACAACAAAAAGTCCCAACCTGCCACACTTTATTGTTTGACATCAAGTGCAACTGTGGAACTGGTGTTCAGAATTGCACCAGAACTCTCTTTCCCTTTAATTACTTTTGAAAGCAAACAAAGTATCTGCTCTGTATGATCCGTACAAAGCAAAGGCAGATGCATTTAGTATCTTGTGCAAACTGGCTCTCTGAAGTAAATTTTGATCAAGGAAAGTGAGTAGCCAGTGCCTGGCAGGATATTGTCATTAGGTCCCTGCAGGGATGAGGTAGGATTTGCTACACATAGTTGGTCCATCTTGGACAGAGGTTGGCCAAACTGGCCATGCGTTATACATCCAAAGGGACACCTGACAGTTTCTTTGCAAAACTGAGCAAACCAGGTATGTTATGAAGAGCAAAAATGCAACTTCATTTGGCTGAAGATTGACAGGAAGGAAGTTTTGCTTTTTCTTCTGCACAAGAAGGGGTCTGGTTTTTAACTGTTCATGACACATAGGATCCCTCCTTCAGATTCTTCCCCTCAGTTGGGAGACTCTGATTATAAGCCTGCAGAGAAATTACCAACAGATCATAGAAGAGGAGCACAAGTTAGAGCCATGTAGTAGAAGCAGTAACTTCTCCCACAGTCGTAAACATTTGTTGATTTGTCCTGTATGTGGTGTGTCATGTCCTACCCCCTCCCTCTCACCTTTTGGACTTAATCTTTTTCTAGGACAGCTTCCATTTCCATTGAAATTGGTACAAATTTTCTGTTGCTGTCACTGAAATGTGGATTTCAGTCTCCATCCATGTAAAATAACTCTCTGAGGTATTACACATCATGGTAGCTGGTATATATTTTAGTTTCAGTGGGATTCCTATTCCAAGGTTTTCTTTCAGACATTCATGTTGCTTATTTTATAGATACATCGTATATCTTTATTAAGATTCTCACACTACTAAGTGTCCTATGCAGACATGACTGGTGTAACTGAACTAATTAAAATGTAAATGGACAGCTACTCGGAGACCCACAGAAAGAAATCCTTTATGCAAATAGTTCTTGTAGCAGCTGACTAAGTCTCAAACTCTAACTGAAAGTATTTATAGCAGATTTCAGGTGTTTTGAAATTTAGAATTAGTGTCTCCTGAAATGTTAAAGAAAAAGTATTTTAGAAACAGTGGCAAAACAGTAGCAAAGTTGTAGCAGAGTGTACCTCAATTAAAATAATTTTTTGCGTATTTGCCATTAGTTTATTTAATGAAAGTCTTTTTTTTCCTCACAAAGGGAAAAAATGTGCTGCTCAAACTCGACAGAGAAACACAATTCCCTGAAAAAAAAAAGCCTGATGCTAACTGATCAGTAGGCATAAAGCGCTCAAAATTATTTTCTATATCACAGAATAAGATTTAAACTTTTTTTAATTTTTCACTGCATTCTTTTTTGAGGAACTCAAGGAGGGAAGCAAGGGTTCTTCCTCCCTAGGTTCTTGTTTTCTCTCTGTCTTTCAAACTCCTTCTTTTTATATTGATTTTTAAGTATTTCTAGCTTTTAGCTATTTTTTCTGCCTTCTGTTTTGCATTCTCTGGTGTCTCACCAACTCCTCCCTTCTCCAGACAGCTGTATGTGTCTCAGAGGTGTGTTCCTCAGAGCCACTGTGCAGGTGAGGCCAACAGCAGGGTGGTACATGTCACATGATCCCCAGCCCATGCTGCTCTTTGCCCTTTTCTCTATACTGGTCAGGTGTTAACTCTGAAAAGCAAGAGACTAGTGGACAGAGCAGAGGCATTGCAGCACTTTCATTAAACATGGTTTCCAATAATTATCCACAATTGAATCATAAGAAAATATGGAAAATCTCAAAACCATGAGACCCATAATCATGATAGTTTGATTATATTTTGTCCCCAGATGGAGGTTTGTTTTAAGCAGTTTTTCTCTTTTGTTTTTGGGTTTTTTTGCCAGCTTCCCAAACTGAGGACATTTTTACCTCCTGATTAACCCAATGGTTACCACCCTTTCTTGAATATCAGCGTTCTTTGATTTCATGGCAAAAGTGGCCTTCATGGTAAATTCAGGCCACATTCATGCCCTGTTCTTGGATAGATCGCATTACTGCTTCCTGTAGAGCACTGAAGAGGACAGTATAGCATTCTGCCATTAATTTCTGACCTACAGCTAACCAGAAAGCAAATACAATGGCTAGTACATTTTCAATTATTTTGGAGGATTACTTTCCATCCTTCAGTTGAAATCTTGTACTGTGTCAATGCCACACCTGCATAAACAGTACTAGCATTAGATCCCAGGGAATTTGTGTTTGTTTCATAAATGCTTTAAGAAGCAAGCAAGAAGTGCCATTCCTCTGCTGCACAGTGGCAGCTTGCATGCCTAGCCAGAGCTTTCCAGTGGCATCTTGGGAGTTGGGTGCTTCTTGAAAGGGCCTGTCAGATAAAGTGCACAGCTGGTGTAAACTCTGCCAAAACACTGAAGACAGTGCCCCAAGTAGGCACAAAAATCCCAGTATTCTTTGCTGAATAAAACCCACTAATTCTTCTTGATTAAAACTTGGTTGTAATAATGTCAAGGTCATGGGTTCAATCCCCTGTATGGGCCATTGACTTTAGAGTTGGACTTGATGATGCTTGTGGGTCCCTTCCAACTCAGAATAGTCTGTGTGTGTGATTCTCTACTTTGATTCTCTATATGTACCATTTTCTTTTAGGTGGATAGCAAGGAGGAAATAGGTCAGAGCTGAGGTGGGGGGAAGCCAGATAACTAAATGTTCTGAAAATTAGGAAGAAACAAAGTAGCTCCAAAGATACTAGTGCTCTTCCAGCTCTACCTAAGTACCATGCTCAGTATTAGAAGAGAGCAACTAACTCTTTGAACCTTTGCTAGTGATGCAGGTATCTTTTTTCCTTTCAAAGATTTTCTATCTACAGGAACAGAAATAGGAACATTTGAATTTTCTAACTTATCTCAGTTAGTTTTAGTAACATTTACAGAATGTGCATCCTAGACATTTTCCATGTTCACTGAACTGCTCAAAATGTCATTACCCACAGATCTAGGAAAATTTGCCCACCAGACCAGTCATCCTGACTGAACACCAGTATCAGAACATGAGCAAGAAAGCATTTGTTATTTTGATCTGAGGAGAAGTAATGGCATTTTAAATTTTAAAATCCTACTTTACAACTCAACGATGCTGCAGTTGATTGCTCTCCTGTTGTGATTTTTTTTATTAATATGTAAACAGCATGCACTGTATTGATACAGGCACCTTTCATGATGATGCAACATCTGTTGAGTATTGTTTAAGGAACTATGTTGTACTTAAGCTTACCCAGTGGTGGATTCTTCTCCAGTACTGGTGATTGTTTGGTGAGACTAAAATTTCAAAATAATGCAAATAACTTCATGCAATATAATGAAATAATATCTAATGGCGTTATTATTCAACTTAGTTGATAATTCAGTATTCAGAAGCTAGTTTTGATTCTGTTACAAAAAGCTTAAAACATGTCCATCAAAAACATGGCTTCTTTTCCTAACACAGCTGTCCATCTTATAATGACTTTTGACTTTTCCCAGCATTCTTTTAAGGAAGTTTGGGTTTAAAATTTTTTAATTACCTTTGTTCTAAATACCTTCCATTCAGTTGAAGAAACAGATGAGTATCAGTATTTATACCATAGTAGTAACTTGCCTTTTCTCTAATAATGTGACCTTGCAATAAAGAAGGCCAACCTGGACTGCAATAGGCAGAACCCAGCCAGCAGGTCAAGGGAGGTGATCCTTCCCTTCTACTCAGCACTAGTGAGAGATTTCTGGAGTGCTGGGTCCAGTCCCTGGGCTCCCCTGTAAAAGAGAGACATGGACATATAGTGGATGAGGTCCAGCAAAGAGCCACAAAGATGATGAAAGGGCTAGAGCATCTCTCCTATAAGAAAAAGGTGGGGGAGATGGGACCACTGAGCCTGGAGAAGAGAAAGCTCAGGGGGATCTTACCAGTGTGTATAAGTATCTGAAGGGAAGATGTAAAGCAGACAGAGCCAAGCTCTCCTCAGTGGTGCCCAATGACGGGGCCAGAGGCAATGAACACAAACTGAAACACATCATGTTCTGTTTGAGCATCAGGAAACACTTTTTTTACTTTGAGAGGGACCAGACACTAGCATGGGTTTCCCAGAGAGGCTGTAGTGTCTCTACCGCTAAAGATACTCAAGAGCAATCTGGACACAATCTTGAGCAACTAGCTGCAGTTGGCCCTGCTAGTGCAGGGAGGTGGGACAAGGTGGCATCCAGTGGTCCCTTTCAACTTCAATCATTCTGCGATTCTGTAACAAAATAGCATGAAGTTATACTTTAATAGGAAAGAATATGTGAAGATTTTAAACAGAGTAAAAGTTAATAGAATGAGGGGAGTTTTTCTTTGACTTGTGTTCAGGTTTTAGCAATAAAAAAGAAATTGAAAATAGATAATTTTTTTCCAAAATAATCCAGTAAAACAATTAAGAATTGTATCTGAAATGTAATCCTTTGAAAATGTTGTTTGATTACCAGTTGCTAGACTGAATGTGCTATTTTTTTCATTCCCTCTTCCATAAGAAACCAATTGCATCCCCTTGGCATTTATTGCAGATGAACAGGAGAGCTCTGGAGCAATTATTTATACAGTTGAGCTCAAGCGCTATGGTGGGCCTCTTGGAATTACAATCTCTGGTACTGAAGAGCCCTTTGATCCCATAATCATTTCCAGCCTTACAAAAGGAGGATTAGCTGAAAGGTAAATTGGAAAGCAAATTATTTTTAAATGTTCTCTTTGTCAAGATAAAGATTTGTTTTGTTTACCTGAAAATGCTAATTTTTATGGTTTAGAAATTTATTTTTTTGTAATTCTACAAATCTGAGTTTATAATCTTTTTTGCTATTGTTTGTTTGATCAGTGTCATGCTCAGAAGCATGAGCAATATCTTAATAGAATCTACTTGTACATTCTGCACAAGGCAGAGCAGAGGATTGTGGTCCTTACTATAAATCACCAAGGAAATACTAATCAATCAAACTGCTCAGTTGCAGGAACATTTTAGCAGCCTTTTAAAACCACTAGCCCTGTATAGTATAATAAGTACAGAAAGCACTTCATGTGTCTTAAGTTGATCTAAATTTATCTGCCACTGCAATCTGTATGTGCTCTTCCATACACCATAGCAAGCATTAACAGAGGAGCAGAAATGCTTCTTGTGGTAAGTAATAGAAACTAATGAAAATGGTAAGTTTTCTAGCCCCTGTTATTTCTAAGATTGGTTTAGTCATTGCAACTGATACCTTTGGTGGTGGTTTCATAGAAAACTTACACACAACACATGATACTATGTCAGAACCAACAGTGCATATACGCAAAATTTTTTTTTCTTCTTTTGATTGCCCCATCCTGAAAACCACATTGGTGAAATAGCTGGTTACTTGCTCACACTGCTTTTATTTGTTATGTTGTGAGAGTTTTAGAAACTTGGCTTATTTCAGAGCTTACTGAGCAGTCTGAGGTTGCTCTTAAACAAGTGGTTGCAATGATTATCATCCACAGGTGATTAACTAAACAGTCACAGGAACACAGAAATCCACATCTTCATGCCTCAGCTCTGCTATTGTCACTACACCAAAGGTGACTTGCTTTAAGGGTTTCTAACAAAATACTTACTCTGTAACACAGCTATAAAAGCAAAATGAAACAAAGGGAGATGAGATGTTCACGCTTCAAATATGCAAAGAAATTGCCTTTGTTGCTTTTTATGCCGTCTTCTCAGTGTTTTACTTCTCCTTTATTGTAGGACTGGGGCAATTCACATAGGAGACAGAATCCTCGCAATAAATAGTAGCAGTCTGAAAGGAAAACCTTTGAGTGAAGCCATTCATTTATTACAGATGGCAGGAGAAACTGTCACCTTGAAAATCAAGAAGCAAACAGATGGTGAGTGTGGCCAAGGGTACCATCAGTGATCCTTAATGTGTGTGTTGTTACAGATTAACAGGCATTTAAGCCATCTATGGAAAAGTATTGTGTCAGTTATAACAAGCAGATTTTTAGAACTGCAGTAAAACAGTGACACACCCCCCCTTTTTTTTTTAATAATTCTATTCAGCTACCAGTCCCAAGAAATTCTCTGTCCCTGTGGGTCACATGAGTGAACTGAGTGATGCTGAAGATGAAACCTCTGCTGCACAGAAATCTGGCAAGCTCTCGGACATCTATTCCACTACCGTCCCAAGTGTTGACAGTGCAGTAGAGTCGTGGGATGGCTCTGGTATTGATACCAGCTTTGGAAATCAAGGTACTGTCAAGAATGCAATTGACACTTAAAATAGGAATTAGTGCCTTTCTGGTTGACCTTCTTTTGCCCTAAAGAGAACTTTTTATCTCTACTAACTTTAAACCCTATACTTTGTAGTATGCTGCTGTCTCATTATGACCATACACCTCACCAGGCAGCATGATTTCTTGCACTTGGCTGGCCTCAGATTTACTCTTTCATGAGGATGTGATGTGCTATGAAGCATTTATCACTACATTAACAGGCTTTTGTTAGCTTTACTGACATCTAAATAGCCCGGTCCATAGCTCATCCACAACCAAATGAGTTTATCCTTCGAGTACAGATCACTGCAAGGCACAGAACACTCAGGAGAGGTTCATGAATTTGATGCCTGTATGCAGTAATTTTTAAGTGCCAACAGATTTATTATAAGGTGCTTAAGGGGAACATGAGTCACTGCTTATGATTTGTAAATCTTTTGCTTCTTCCTCATTCCTGCAGTAATAACAACTAACTTTCATCTGTCAAAAACAATATTTAAAAATATGATTTTCCATAATGATAATATTTTTACTTCTGTTTGACTATTGTTTTAGGTAGGGTTTTCAAATAATCCCAGTTTGTAAGACATGTTTATTTAGGCAGTGAGGGATACACACATCTTGTAATAGTCTCGGTAACAAAAACATAACTTAAAGCTTTGGTGTTTTATTTCCATAGTAAAGCATGTATTCCCACAATCTGCAGGTATTTGGACAGGTAGATCTTTACCTCAAATAATTTTTTCATTGGACTTAGTTTGGATCAATTTTCCCTGTTTTCCATTTTTAACTGTGTCGATCAGTTTATCAAAATAAGTAATTTTAGATTTTCTTCTGATATTTTTAAGTTCTATGGAGAAGTATTGCTGAAAAAGTGCCAGAATGGTAATTCTCATTTCCTGAGTGAATTGATGATATTTGGAGTAAATTGTTCAGCTGCGGAAAGGATTGAGGCTCAGAGTGCTTTCCGAAGTCCTGATAATTCAGATGCCGTGTCAAAACTAAACCAGTATCTCAAAGCAGATTTTTTTTTAACTCCCTTGAAAAAGTCAACCCAGACCTGTCTGGATACATGGCACTTCTGCTAAACAGCCTGAGTGTAAGCAGATTTGGGACTTTATCCCTTGCTGTGTTGGTGGCCCACATTTCTATTAAAGTTCATTCTGTCTTGACCTATCAGATTGAGTTTGGCTTTTCTCCAAACTTTTCTTGGCAATAAGCACAAACTGAGAGAATTGAGGAGTTTGGGGGATGTTTCTGGAGCACCAGATAATTCTTTATCCTGTTAGTTACCAATTTAATGCTGGTGAGCTGTCTTTTCTCTCCTTGAATTAATACCCCATTTTGTAGCTTTGTCTTATGTGTCTGCCTTACTAATCTGTAGCCTTTCCCACACAACAGCCACACATTTGCAACCAAAACCCTTTCTACAATCTGGGAGTATGTTAATGTCTGGCAATTATCTGGAAAATGCACACAACTCTGTAGTTACATGGGATTTGAGTGAGACAGGTCTAGACTGATTTATGGAAGCAAATTACCCTCTTTAGAGGAGTGGCAGCAGTGATAATTGTTAGCTATCAATGAAATAGAACTTCCTAATCCAATATGCACATCAAAAACCAGCAATGATAAAGCTAAAAAAGGAATATATCAAGATGAAGTATATTATAAATATATATACATTAGCTTCACCATAATGGATTTTTAACAGTTCAGCATCATCTTGTGACCAGTTGATCCATGTGTTCTTGATACATCACAGGGAAACTGGTTCCACTTGGAATTCAAAGTACAGCTAGCTGAGTTAAAGAAATACTATTGAAGTAATACCTGCTTTGCATATATCATAAAAGTGCCCAGAAACAAACTCCTCAGGTATAAAAGCTATCTAATGCCACTTATATAGCCTTGAGATATTTGGAAATGGGTGATAGAGAAATGGCTTTCTGCAAGGTACACTTTCCAAGGGTGTATGTTGGTCTTGGGAATGTGTATCCATTGTGAGATGAGCCTTTTCTGAGCTCTCAGAGCCCTAGCAAAAAGGGTATGTGAAGTGAAAACTTTTTTTCAATAAATCTGAAGCACAGTTTTATAGTAACATAGCTTTAATTTTGAGCATATTGCATATGACCGTGTTAACACATATTTAACACATCCATAACATATGATTTATTCACTAGTATTCCATCTAGAATGTCAAACTGGAAATTGATAAATTGTGGCAATGTCTAGAACTAAACATAGAAACAGCTGAGACATAAACAGTAGGAGAACAGTGTTAGATATATTTGAGGTTTTGCTTTCAGTGGACTTATACAGATGAAGCTCTAGAGCACACCTAATTCCAGATATAATTTAGGTCATAAATAATCTTGCTACAACTGCAAAAAAAAAAAAGTAACAATGATGAATCCACAAGTTCTAGAGAGCCTAGCTTCAGAGATGTGGTTTTCTGCCATTACAACCTATGCAGTGCTATAAATAGAGAATTCATCTTTTTAGGACACACCTATCAGGCTTCAGGATACAACTTCAATGCGTATGAATGGAGGAGTCCTAAACAGACTAGTTTGTCCCCTCCAAGCAAACCACGAACCCACCCATTTCATGATACAGGGCTGAGTGATGATGAATGGGATCGACCTACAGCAAGCAGGTAAGTTCCCATATGAGTTTCTGTTTCCTGATTTGCATCAACCCTCAGATTAGCTCAGTTGGTTAGATCCTGGTGCTAATAATGCCAAAGTTGTGGATTCAGTCCCTGTATGGGCCATTCACTGAAGAGTGGGACTTGAACATTCTTGTGGGTCCCTTCCAACTCAGAATACTCTGTGATGTGGTGCTGTTGTATCTGGGAGGTTGTGCCATATGAAAAACTTTGCTGGACAGCCTTGTCCAATTCCCATTGATACATCTTTCACCAGTACTGCCTCTATCACCTGTGGGAAACAAATGGACATGTGACTGAGCTGTCGCCTTGAATCAGAGAATGAAAATAGACATGTAAGTACACATCTGCATCAGTGCCCCAAATTTAACACTTAACTGTCTGGAATGAAATTATGTTTTTCTAATGAAGTTGTAAGAGCTCTTCCTTTAAATATGAGATGCAGTATACTTCATGAAACTTATTAGGGTAGATTAGTGATCTTTATGGAGGATTATGATGCCAAAACCAAGGCATGTACTTATTTTGAGTTACTTCAGCCTAAAAACCACACCATTTATCTCTTAGGAATAAACAAACCAAAAAATAAAGGCATTTCCCTGGGCAAACTTCAGAAAAAAAATCTGATCTATTTTCACTCTATAGAAATAAACCTAAAAATAGTGTGGCTAAAGGCAACTGACATGTTAATTTTTTGTCTTCCATGAAAATGCATTTAAGTTTGGGCAAAGAAGTGCAAATTACAGTCTTCTTCCTTAAACATCCACAGTGATTCAGTGGGAGAAAAGAGTGATCCAGGTAGAAATGTCTTGTCCAAAGCTATGGTAGTTTGCCATGCATTTATTCCTCCTCTTCTGAAAAATAAATCTCCTTTTCAGTTAATTTCTCTGCAGACAAAAGAACTTCCTGAGGGAAAAATTCTTACATGACAATTCTTGGAGATATTGAAAGACCCAAGTGTCTCTTATTTTCTATTTTAAGGTTGTTCCATTAGTGGAACCACTGCAGAAACTTTGGTAATTCCTACCAAAACCCAGTTCTTCCTCAGATGTGGAAAGACAAGTATCACAGATAGAGAGATTTCTGTGCTTTTTGTACCCATCCTCAGGACCTGCAGACATGTATGTCCTTCTTGAGAAATACACTTTCTTGGTGTACCAGCACAATGAGCCTGAAGTCCCAGTCTGTGAAAATTCAGATTGAGTGCTAAAGAAAACCTTTCTGGTGCCTATATAAACATACTGGATAAGTAAATCTACAAGGTCCAGTCTGTTACCTCTGAAGTGCAAATCAAGACAAAATTTATATGCTGCTTTCAGAATCTGAATTGCAAATCCTCTGATACAGCTACTTGCTCAGTGGCATTTTGTCTGGAGACAAGCCTGGCAAGATGACAGCTAAGATCTAGACAAGTGTGAACTCAGTCCGTACCCAGCTCCTTTGGTCCCTCGTGGCCAGAACCACACTACGAGTTTCCATAGGCCAGCAGTGGACAATGTTTAATAAAGGGAATTAAGGCAGCTTTCTTCATACTGCCCATTCTTGATAACCTGATGCTTTTAGTTTAATAGCAGCACCCTTAGCTGCAGTTAAAGCTCAGTTTTGTTTGTCAAATGAGATGCAGCCACAGATTCCAGAACACCTACTGTTTTGCAACCCTGTAAGTAATGGGTTAAAAGTTGATGAGAGGGAATCAGGAAACCAGACTGTAAATACAGAATTGGTAAATCAAAAGCATGTATTCTGTTGCCATCCTAAAGCACTGTTCAGCAGAAAGGATGCACATTAAAGTGTCTTGTTCTACTTGCCAGTGTGACTTACACCTGAGATACACAGTACAAATTAAAATAGTGATTATTTTAACCCTATATCTGTAAAATGGATTGTGTCACACTTGATATTGTTCCTCTACCAAGTGCTGGAGTATTTGAGAATAGCATGTCTGTTCTTCCAGCTTGTTACAAGGATCCCCAGAAAAGCACCACCTCTTCTCTTCCAGTTTTAGTTAGGCAATTTGTTTTCTTCTCTAACACTAGAAAGTAATATTGTCTTACCTTTATTTTGTGTAGCACAGCTTCCAAGAATATGTGGCAACAGAAGGAGTCTGAGACATTGGGAGAGAACCAAGAAAACCATTTAAAGCAAACTTCTGTAGAAAGATCAAGTGGAGAGACCACCAGGAGCATGAAGAAGGAGGGAAAGATGTGGAAAGGTGCCTCTGGAGGGCAAAGGAAAGGTGGGGGACAGCTGGAAGACTGGAATACTTCCAGGTAGGAAAACAAAAAGTGCACAAAAGTGAGATCCAGCTGGGCTGAGGCAGAGATGGGGGTGAGGGACATGAGAGGAGTAGGAAAGAAAGGAAAAATAGCTGAAATGAGAAAAACAGGGTCAAAGCAGAAAACACCACATTAACATGCCATTGAGGGACAATGAAATTTCAGTGAGCAAGAGAATGAAACCAGAGAGCTTAAACCCTCTGTAATCTGTTGTCTACCTATCACTGGGAGGTAGGACAAGTCTGTTACAGTTCCTGCTCCAGAGGTAATGTTTTACACATTAAAACAATACTTAAAAGATCTACTTAAAGCAGTCTGCCAGATCCTAGAACATCCTATCACCTCCTGATTTAAAAAAAAAAAAATAGAAATTTGTCTCTTATATGGCAATAAGACACCCATGTCTTCATTATCTATCCTACTACCTTTCGTCCAGCATTTTTATGCATCCAAACTTCTGATGGCTCTTTTAATAAACATCAGAAAAACAAATATATTCATTATCGTTCAAACAGTATCTCATACAATTCAAAATCCATCTCACAGGTTTCAGATAAAAAAGCCATTGAGAAGACAAATTATTTTGGTACCTCTTCCATTTTTTTGGTGCAGTAGCTGAGCTACAAAATACTCATGTGGCTGTAATGAAGATGCAAAAGTTGAGATTTCACAGACCAGGAGACAAGACTCAGGGAAACGGCAAAACAGGAGGTGACAGCAGAAAAAGAAATTGCTGCAGCTGAGGGGTCCAGATAGGCATCATGATTTCATGTTTCACAGAAATCAGAGAAGAAATGGACCTCCAGTTTTAGGAAATCTGGACTTGCTCTCACAGACAATTGCCTCAAATTACCATGTTCATTAGCTCAAGTTCCATTCCATATCATTAGTGTGCAATATAACAAGAGATATTGTAATGATTAAATTAGCGTACATTCACCACTGGCTATTGAAAGAAATACTTAGATTTATTGAAAAAGCTCATTTCTGAAGTTGAGGATCTTTCTAAAATCATGTTTTAAATACTTTCTTGTCTTGCCTGGGAGGAATTGCATCTGTGATCTGAGTAGGTATTCTTGCCATTGCTGCATCTATTGCAATATTTTAGAAGAGACACTGATGCTAGGTGAAGAATCATTGCAATAAGAGATTGAAATGGCTGACCATTATCTGCTTGACTGATTGTAGTTGTAAGAAAGCATCTCTGAGGCAGAGTACCATGTGTGTGAAGCATTCAAGCTGTTGTCCCTTGTGCTGGGCAATTGTCATATTTAAAAGCTATTCTGTAAACACAGTTACATTCATGCTATTCTCAGTAGCACACTGTGTGTCAAGCAAGGCCTCAGATGCTTCCATAATAGTGTTTGCTCTGTTTTTGTGCTGTTAAGCACCACTAGCTGTAATCCATGGGCAGCTGCTCCAAAGTAACAGCTTGCTGCCACCAAAAGGGCGAATTGTCATTTCTTCTTTCCTCATTCTTCCCCTGTGCCTTTCACATAATCAGCCCTCTCCCATGCAGCAGCTCTGATGCTTGTGTGAACCTTTATTGAGCTGCTTCCCCTTGCTAAAAAAACTGTATACACACATGCGCTGTAATGGTTTTGCTTTGGGCTGTGTTGCTGCAGCCCAGAGTTGCATATTTTTTCAGACCTCACTTGCTGAGCAACTTCCCTAAGCATCGGTGTCACCAACATCTGTTCAAGAGTGCTTGTAATAAGGCTTTGGTGCATTTATGAAACACCAGAGACCTAAGTTTCCATGCAAGACAGTTGCATCCCTGAAAGTTTCTCTGTGTTTATGTATGAAATGGTTGGAGTTTATTATGGCAGTCAGGTGGCTTAAACTGATAATGATAAATGCAGCTTAGGCTGAAGGAATCATGTCAAAAGCACCACCATCCCTCTTTTGCAAAATGCTGTTTGAAAAAATGAAGACTCTTTCCATGTTGCCTGGGAGAAGTCTGTGAGGTTGAAAGGTTTTATTGCAAATATTTGTTGCACAGAGCAGCTCTGCACACAACTACGGGTTGATTCGTCAATTTTCTTAGTGAGGTCCCAGTTTCAATCCAGTAAAAATGTGTATTGAATTGTTCTTGGAATCTATTTATGTCCTTACTGAACAACTCGCTGCTCAGACCCTGCCAGCTGCTAATGACTGCCAGGTTATGAGAAGGCTTGTCTGTCATGTGCTCTGCATGTCCATCCGGCCTCTCCTGACCAGTGACTCTTCCCCACTCTCCTGTGTTTCTGTCATTCAAGTTGCAATCTGTGGCAAGGCACGTCTGTAATGTATATTTTTAAAGGGGAAAAAAAAGTCCACTTTTTTTAACTTCTCATTGTAAATCTAGCTTTACAGGTGCCCATGATAACACCGAGGCTGACCAGGAGGAAAATTTCTGGTCTCAGGCTCTGGAGGATTTAGAGACCTGTGGCCAGTCAGGAATTCTGAGGGAACTAGAGGTAGAAAAATCTTAACCTTTCTTTCCAATTATAGAGAAATATAATGGTTTTGATTTGGTTTACATTCATTTTATTTTCTCCTTTTTAATTTTAAGTTGCACTAATCACACCAATTCATTTAAAAGCTTTAACCCCTCTCCACAGGACAAGTCTGACACTCGTCTGTGTTTGAGAAACATGACTCTCTTGGTACCTACCCTTTACTTTTATATTTTTGCTTGTGCAGCTGCCTCCCCTGCCCCTAACAGAGCTGTTTTCTTTTGTGCAATGCAAGCAAAATTCTATAAACATGTTCACCCCAGTGCTTTTGACTTGCAGCTTGTGCTGTGCATACCCATCGATGCTGTCTGCACAGGCAGCAAACGGCACAGAACTTCCTGCAGCTGTGCATTCTGTTTTCTGACAGACGCTTCATGCAGCTTTTCTGAGCATGTTGCAGGTTGTCTTCTAAATTGAAACTTAATTTGATTAAGATGAACATAAAAGAAAATCAGCTTTTCAAAATGCTTACCTATAATCTTACCACTCTGAAAAAAAAAGAAGCTGGCAAATGTGAGAAATGTTTATTATACAGCAATTTCTTCACTATGTAATGAATTTTTACATTTCATCCTGAAGATGATTGCAGTGTAACTGTGCTTTGTGCTAGTTAGTGATGGGGGCAGAGGGGGAAGGAAACAGAGACAGTGTAACTCTGAATATTTATTTTTATAATCATCTTTTCTCTAAGTTGTCTAATCAGGACAATTGAGATTATACTGCCACTTAGAGCTATGGAATGAAAGGCCCTAAAATATTTTCTTTTATGTTCTTTTAAATTCCTGGAGCTGCAAAACTGGCAGAATCTCATTTTCATTTTTATTTTATATAAAGTCCTTTAGCAGCCAGGAGGAATGTGAATGGCATAACTGGGTGAAAGTTTTTCAGTTCAGATTAATTTACTTCCTCAGATTTACAGCTTTTGTGTTGCATGTGTGGGTAGCAAAATGTGATTCTCATGTATTTGTTATTGCCAACCAGAGAAATGTAGGAGAAAATGTTATACTGATTTAATTCTGTAGTTAGATATGGTTCGGTACTGCAGGCTTGTCTTGCAGTTTTCAGTATTCAGAGCATAATAAAAGAATATGGAAATAGATAATTCCAAACGGGAAATATGTCATTCATGCTGACCAGAATTCAGTTACTTCAACACGTTGAATTTTCCTCAGCCTTTCATGCAAGTGAAATTCAGAACTATAGATGTTATACCATTTATAGCATTGCCTCATTGCACAATCCCCAGCTCTGAAAAGAAAGCCAGACTCATTCAGGATGACAGGATGCTGAGAATGGCGATGCCTCTATCTTATGAAGTGCAATTGTGTAGTCAAGGACTCTTTATCATTTTTCATTTCAAGGTCTTCAGCCAAAGAGCAAAGAAGACTATAGTTTGCCAAGTCCTCTGGATGCTTTTGCTCCAGCAGGCAGTAATATCGGTCATTACTGAGCACAAGAGAGACTGTTATGGCTACAGTCTATTATCTTGTAGTGAAAGCAGTGCTGCAGCTGGGAGAAAGAAGGGTGATGGACATGTTTACCAGAGTCATAAGCAAACATTTATTTGCCTGTTTTGCCCTTATTTTTTATGTCTCATTTTCAAGCAGGCTCCCTGCATCCAGTCCCAGTCAGAGTTCAGGCTATGGACTTTAAATTTCCGTTTTCAACTGTTCATCAGAAGAGATAATAGGAAATCCAGCATATCCTATCCCCACAGTGGCACCTCTGTACAGTGGCTGTGCCAAAGTGCATTTGCCTCCCCATTCCCAGGAGCAGAAAATTTTTGCAAGGGAAGAGGCTCCTTGTGGTGCATGGGTGCTTTTCATGTCAGTCCATTTCACCCAGGGGATGAAGTAATTCCCATCATCATGTTTCAGGATTTCATCCTCCTCATATTCTGGCACCTAAAACAAAAGGCTGGGGTTTACTGAGATTAAAACCAGCAGTGAGACAGGGGCCAGTATTAGTGCTAAGCTCAGGCACTCACTTTTGCAATATGCATGTCATGCAAAGTTTCTTTTCAGGCAGTGAGCTTACCTGCACTGAGTTTTCCCCAGTTTGGGGTGGTATCTGGGCATGCTCTCTGCCCATGACGGCTCTAGAGCTGCCTACATATTCTGCTGACTCACATTTTTTTACCTTGAACACATAGTCTGAGTTGTAAATGCCTTCCTCTAGCTCCAGTTCTAACAAACACAATTATCCCACAACCTAAATGTAATTTTATTTATGTGTAAAGTGTTTTTAAAATAAGCAATTACACTACAGACTCTTCTGTCTGCCAGGGGGCTAGCTTACAAGCATAGCCATGCTAGTGCTCAGTATTTTAGTTTGAAATGCCATCTGAAAACTTTTGCCCATAGGTTTCATATATTGTTGGTGTGTTTTGTTGTGGTCCTTTACTTTATAGTGACTTGCAAGCAGATTGAACATCTATCCTCTTGCCTTTTGCTGTGCCCTGAGTGTTTGTGTTCTAACAAAGAATAGAGACGTTTTTCCTACTGCAATGAATTAACTACTTACTTAACCCACATTCTGTGTTACAAATTAACCTGTTCATTAATGCTTTAGGCCACAATTATGTCAGGAAGTACAATGAGTTTGAATCATGAGAACCCACAACCTCGTAACCAGCTGGGAAGACAAGCCAGCTTCCAGGAAAGAAGCTCTGTAAGGCCACATTACAGTCAAGCTACTCGTAGCAACACGTTGCCGTCAGATGTGGGGAGAAAGTCCATGGTTCTCAGAAAATTTAAGCAAGAAATGAAAGAAATCATGTCACCAACTCCTGTGGAGTTACACAAGGTCTGTAATTTTTTCTCTGGCAACTTTGAAATAATATATTCAGCATAGGAAATCTAATTATATGGCAACACAGTAAGCACTTTTTATAATGACTCCACAGATTTAATTTGGGGACCATGCATATTAGTTTTTACAAACACATTAATGATAGATCCTTGTGGGGGGAAACAAACAAATAAGATGCATCCTTGTCTACTATTTCATTTTAGAATAAATCCTCAAAAGGCATTGCTCTTTTAAAAGGAGCATGCACTAGTAATTTGAATTGACAAGACCAATAACTCTTCTCTGCAAAATGTGTTCATTAAGAAAGCAAAGTTTAATTTCTAGAAAACACATTTCTTTAGGAAATTACTCGTGAGGGTTTGGGGCTCCCATTGGTCCTTTTCCAAATTAACACTCATTTTGAATTAAATACATGAGACTGGATGTACATAATATAGAATGTTATTTCAAATTAGATATTGCTTCTTTTTATATTTTCTTTGCTCTAAAGAGGATAAATAATCTTCAATCTATGTAGTTTTTACTGCTCAAGACTGTTGAAATCACCTGGTGACATGGAGCTGGCTCTGTACCCCAAGGAAGTACTGGATAAAATATCTTTAGATGTGCCCAGCAAACACCCTGCAAGTTTAAGTCTCAAGTCCAGGGAAGTTTCCAAAACTTTGAGGGACATTATAAGGCTGTTCTCCTTGATGGGAATGAACATCCCATTTCTTGCACCTATCTTCCTGCTTAAAGGTATGAGATCTTTCCAGAGAGGAGGCAGAATCATGGAGAAATTTCATTAAGACGTCACATGTGGTCATTCTCAAGAGATTTGGTTTGGTTTCTAGTCCCTGCAGATTGGATTGAGTTTAGTTTGTATTCATTCAGTTTAGTTCAGAAAGGTAAGGATTCTCTGATTATGGGCTAAATCAATGTTTGTAGAAGGTAGTAGAGAATTGGTCTTATATATGGTAAATGAATTCATCACCACTCTAAACAGTCAGTAGCATGTGTTGTGATGGTTGTAAGCTATTCATATTTCCAGCTTGATGTGATTAATGGAGTTAGTTACTGTGCTGAGTTTTCCTGAATGGTGAATAAATAAAAAACAAAAGTATGCCAATAGGCATTTCACAGTGTGCTCACATTCACCAAAGGCATAGCTTTCTCTTATGGATTCTAAAACCAGCCTTTCATGATAAAATAAATCATTTTCTGGAAAGGAGTAATCAGATTTCTGTTAATGAGTCAATGGTTTTTTGTGATAGTAGATAGCTCTTAGAATCCTGGCCAGTACAAAATACTCTGTCCTTGAGCTTTCTCAGGCTTCAGTTGAAGCTACTATTTTTGAGATTGTTTTGACTTCTATTTTAGTGATTTCCCACTTTCGTTCAGACAATATACCCACTATCTCCATCTCCTGAAGTGATGTCCAGTTTGCTTTTACTGTCTGTTCTGTCACTCAGAAAAGAGTAATTTCCTTTCTAAAAATATGAAAGTTGAACCCATACCAAGGATTTTCCAAATCCTCACAGTAATTCAAGAAAAATTGAAACTAGTGAGTGGATCTTACGGTCTGATTCCCCAAAGCAGGCTTGTTACCCCTATGATCACACATGCAGGTTAACTCAGGTAGCATGGATTGCTTTTGTATTCATGCCCATCTTAGCAAGTTTTACTTGTTAGTTTTCTTACTGGTTCTTCTGTAGTAGTGTGCCTGTTACTTTCTCTCTCCTTCATTTTTGTATTAGACCTCTAGACCTCTAGTTTAACACTAATAACCTGTTCAGTTACTACTTCTCATGGACAGCTTGTCCAATGATAGTTTTCCAAAAGAGCTGCAACGCCACAGGAATGACTTCAGTCATGGAAATGCTTTGATTGAAGTATTTTTCATTTATCGTTTTGCTGGCAAATGTGCTCTACCCACTGCTGGCAAATGTGTTAATTAGCTGGGCCACTGGGCAGCTAAGACATAGCTTGCTTGAGACTTACCTTGGCAAGATTTTCAAGCATGTACTTGACTCTGTGCTGCTGAGTTTTCCAGTTTCTTGGGCAGGTACCTTTGTTCTGTCTCAGTGCGGTGAATCTGCATCCCCATTGAGGCAGGGCTTATGTCCTCCATAGATCAGAGTTCAGTTTGCAGCAAGTACCCCTGAATTCTTCACCACTCGTTCTTACTTCACCACATTGCAGTCACCAGTTGTGCATTTAAACTGTCACTGTCCTGAGGAAGCTAGGAGTGAGATAAGTGTGCTACAAACCTCTTCAAACATTTGTTCTAGATTGTTTAATAAGTAGTGTTTAATTTAGTTGGATGGTGTATTGCTTTATCAGTACCCAATTGAAGGAATGCCTTTAACTGATTTTATCTACTTAGGTAATAATATAGAGTAATATTTTTCTAAAAGCCATAGCAGATCATTTTTAAAAAGTTTCTTAGAGCACACACGCCTCAGAGGACAAAAATATACACTAAGATTAGATAATTTTTCAATATTATTATTGCAAGTAGTCATTAACCTAAAATTACAGTCAGTTAAAATACCTCAATAGCTGATCTGTGCAAGAAGTATGAATTTAAATTAAACATTTTCCCATAGATCTGAGAGGGAGAAGAAGCACAGACATGGACTCAGAATATGTAAGCTTCTGTTTTAAATTTGTAACTATTTAATTGCTTATGAAATATGAATTAAATTTCCATTTCAGCTTTATTTTTCCCTTAGGTTCCTGATGTAAATTTAAAAGTCTAATAAATCATCCAAATGGAGATTTTGTTATTGAGATCAGACCTTCCAAAGAGTTATGATCAGCAGTACAGATAAACCCGTGTGATTTAGGTGTTGCATAAATTCTTTGCAGCCATACTCCCTTCACACAGGGCTGCTGCAAGTGAAGATGAGAAATCTGTGTGGTAGGGCTTTGCCCATACCCATCACTAAATAAAAATTGAATATTTCACATAGCAGAACTTTTATCTGAGATTCCCTTTGAAGAAGAATATATGCTACACCAAACAGAAGTAGCCCCCATATTATAACCTGTAATACAAAAGAAAGTTCTCAGCAGATGACTTCCATCTAAAAATGTGGCAGCTGTAAAACTTGCAACAAAGTTAAATTCCTACCTCATCCCTTAAGTGAAAAAGTATCAGTTTCTTTAAGCCCCTGTTAAATATACCAAAGTCAAGAGAGGATATCCGTAAGGAACACAGTTTTTAAAAAATTAGCATCTGTAGAGCTGAAAACCCACAAAAATGAGAATATTTTGAAATATAAAAGATGTCATTGTGAGGCAGTGAGTAATTCCCTTCCAGTGTGCTCAGGCCATATATATCAGGAAAGTCCAACCTGAACAGAGGGGCAATAAAAGACTTTGGATGATCATTCTCAAGTTCTGTGCCCTTCCTTGTCCCCTGCCTCCCCCACCTCCATTGCAGTAACTTCCCACTGTCCCTCTGCATCAAAACTCCACTTTCATGCCCCTTATCATTTGAAATGCTCTGGTTTTTGTCTCACAAGGTAAGCATGAAGTAGCATGTCCGTTATTACAGACAAGACACAAATTAGGGATCTTCCTATAGATCTCAAGAGCCAAATTTATCTGTATTTTGTTTGCTAATAGATCACTCGCTAAGAACAGGAAAAAAAGAACACTGTCCTACAGCATATAAACAGGACCACCATTTATGGTGAATTATTCTCCACTCCAGCCTGGCTTTGAGAAGGTCTTGACTGGAATAATGTCCAGTTTGGGGTCTGAAAATCAAAGATGTCAACCATCTGAAGAGAGTCCACAGTAAAACAGGCCTTATTTCATATCACTGCAGAGAAAGATTGAATAAAGTGATCTTGTTCTCTGTGGGTAGCAACAGGCTTAAACCTCAGAAAGGGTGATTTAGTTTAAACCCAGGGAAAACATCTGAAGCAGTGGAAGGGATTGCTTTAGTAGACTATGGAGTCTCTCTCAGAAATGGCTTAGGGGCAGCTGATCCTGTCTTAGGACAAGAGTACAGTCTAGAGGACTTCAGAGAGTCCTATTTCATATGCTTTTGTAGTTCATCTGGGGGTGGATCCAGCTCCATTTAACTCCTGTGCCTGAAGAAAGGGGAAGGGGAAAAGGAGAAAGTGGAAAAGGGAAGTTCCTTTCAAAAATTGTGCCATCTATGCTGGAACAGTACAGAGTGTTTTAAGTCTTCTCTTCAGTATGTTTTTATGTGTACATTTCAAGGCTTCTTTAAGATGCAGTTAACTTGAAGCACTCTTATCCTTTGTGATGGTGAGGAAAAAAAGTTACTTATTTTTTAAGAGAATTTGGGTCTTGGTCCACAGCTAATTATTTTTAATTTCTGTCAGACAGTGTACACAAATCTGTCAATAAAATAGATCTTCCTCCTTTATATTTTTTTCAGTCTTGCAGAATGGTGGCATTACAGCACTTTGGTAGCAGCTTTAAATGTACTTCACATCAAAGCCATGATAGATGTGCTGTGATATCACAAACAAAAGCCTGTGTTCCTAACAAATTATTAAAATTTCTCCAGAGTCCTGCTGGTATTAGTAGCTGTTGATACAAGTTAAAATCATTCTATGGTGAACTATTTTGAATTTGCAAATACGTTTTTCAGCAGCTGAAATGCCCATTGACTCCTAAAATTCATGCTGAGATGGAAGATGTATGACAGGTTCAGCAAGAAGTTGCTTTGGGGTAAGATTGGGAAAGAGAAGGCGAAGACCTTAAACACTGAAGCCTCTGGGAAGTTTAAAATGACTGTTCATACCCAAAAAAGTTAGTAGCAGGAAGAAAACCTTTGGCTTAGTTCTGGGACTCTTTAGATGTGGCTTTCTGCTTCGCAGTGCTGTTCAGAGGGAGAAAAAACAGGGAGGAGGACGAGCTGATACAAATTTAGGGATGAACATCGTGTGGGCATATTTGTGCTCACCAGGGCACAAGACATGGATGTTTTCACAGCAGCCCAGCAATGCACCATCCACATTTAGATAAAACAGTGCTTATATTGCTGCCCAGGCTAGCTACCAAACTTAGTAGCGAGTCTAATTTTATTCTGATTATATACCCCTAAGACCAAGTAAAGTCAAGAAAACTGCAGAGAGCAGGAAAAAACCCCAAATCCATTACTCTTGTTTTGAGAGAACCTGGTCTGTTCTTGCTTACCTTTTCACAATGGCAGTTAAGGTAGAGGAGCTCAGCAGCTTTCTTAAGGCAGCACCAACCAGCGCTGTGCCCCTGCACTGCTGTGCCTGGGCATCCTTCTATGAAATACTGACCTCAGCAGCCCCATTTGAATTTGGTCTCAGCCTGCCTTGAGCAGGAGATTGAACTACAGGCTTCACAAAGTCACCTTCAATTTGAATGATTCCACAATTCAGAAATGTCAGAAAAGAATTCAGTGGCTGGCATACACAAAGATGCAGCATATGGAGCATTACTAGTACCAATCCATTACAAAACTATGGAACACTTGATGTTGTTGGTTTTATCAGCCCAGGTATGATAAAACCAGTATTTTGAATCCAAGGTGACATAAGCTTTAGCATTAAAAGCACAGCTTTTTGTGTGACTGTTATCTGTCCATGCACCATCAGTGTCAGTCAGATGGTACACCACTGACTCACACAATGTACTTGCATAGGTTGGCACTTCTGATATGAGGGAGAAGCAAGAAAAAATACAAACCTAAGCATGCCACTTACCTACAAAGAAGTGTCTATCTTTTTTGTCAAATATCAGAATTCATTAAACTACCTGTGAGGACCTGTTTTGTGAACGCTTGGAAAACCTTCTAACAGTTAATTAACTTCTGTTTCCTGCTTTTGAATGACCACCTCATGGCTATGTAACTGTAAGAACACTGCCTGCAAGCTCTTTCAGAAGGAGCCTTATTTTTGTACTTTCTTAAAAGATCGCATTATAACTCTTATACTGAGCACTTTTGAGATTAGGCTTTAGAGGGTGAACCACTGCCTGGCCGAAAACAGGTTGTCTAAGGCTTATAGTCTGAGGCCAGTGGTCTTTACTCCCTCTGGAAGTTTTGGAAGATACATCACTAATTGTTTGGTTGAGGCCAGGTCTTCATATCTGAAGCAAAACTAAACCTTATGTTGTACTCGGATCCTTGCAGCTAGAGAACAGGGAAACAAAAAACTAAGACTCAAAAAAATTATACCAGGAAAGGTGGGCCAAATACCACAAATTTTCAGCTGACAAGCAGAAGTGAAAGCTGTTCATAACTGAAGAATAAGGTGGCTTCTGAGAATCACAGAATTTAAGAATAAGCCAAGCTGGGAGGGACCCACAAGGATCATCGTATCCAACTCTTGGCCCTGCATAGGATCATCCCTAAGAGTCACACCATGTGCCCAAGAGTATCATCCAGATGCTTCTTGAACTCTTCCAGTGCCCAACCACCCTCTGGGTGAAGAATTTTTTTTTAGTATCTAACCTAAACCTCCCAACACAACTTCAGATTAGTAACACAATGTCAAAATGGGGACAACTTTAATACTGTAAGTACCAAATAGTAGGTAAGTGATATCTCTAATGTGAAAACAAAAAACACCAAAATCCTCCTAGGAATAAAACCTGCCTATGCTTGCAGAAATGGGGACAAACTTTTTTTTTTCCTTTCTCATCATGTCACATCCCCTCCACAGGTAACCTTGTACAAGGACTCTGATGGAGAAGACTTTGGGTTCAGTGTCTCAGATGGTTTACTGGAAAAAGGAGTATATGTTAAAAACATTCGACCAGCTGGCCCTGGCGATCTGGGAGGTTTAAAACCCTATGATAGACTTCTACAGGTAACATTTCTGTCATCACACAGGTTTAGCATGAGGGAATGTGACATAAAGGTTACTTTGTAAAAAGATTTGTAACCACACGCCAATGTGTTTGGGTATCTGTCTTTGCAAAATGTGATTGTAGAAAACTGCTCAAAGTGTTTTCATCACTTATTTGGAACAGTTCTGTTTTCTGCATTGTTTATTATACCTTAAATAATGAGCACTACTGTTTGTATTTCTGCTGGGAAAGAATGTGTGTATGGGGACGCAAAGAAGGACAAATGATCACAATTGCTCTATGCCACAGGCTGTGCTGTGTACATTTCTTAGAGCCTTAGTAAGAAAAGGCAGCACTCATGGAGGCTTGGGCTTTTATGCAGTGGCACTAAGGCTGGATTTTCCTGTGTAGTCATGTTTATATAAATGAATTCCCTCAGAATACTAGGTATTTCAGAACTCGAAAGGAGACATACAGATGTTCACTGGGAAGCTGGAATTTCCCAAAGCATTTCCAGATATTGTATTGGGTGATTCTCTACCTGGAATAGTTCAATCAGTCTCCATACTCTCAAGGATAAATCTGTTTCTCTTGTGATCTCGGGTTTTTTTCCATAAATAGTAACAAAAATCAATCTCCTCATTCAGGTAAACCATGTTCGTACCAGAGACTTTGACTGCTGTCTAGTTGTGCCCCTCATCGCAGAATCTGGCAACAAGCTGGAACTGGTTATTAGCAGAAACCCACTGGCATCTCAGAAAGGAAGCTCAGAACAACATCCTTCACTGAGTGGGGAGTGGAGTGATCCAAATAATGCCTTCCTCCAGCAGAGTGGACACACTCATGTTAACACAGACACACGGGATCCTACAAATACATTATAGCAGAAAACTGTTTTAGTGGGACATTCAGTAACAAAAGACAATTATGGTGCTAAATCCATTTAAGATTTCTCTGAGATTGAGGCTCAGATGCTGTATAGCATTGAAAAGCACAGGAGGTCAGTCTGTCTGTCTCAAGGCTTCTATTAATCCATGGTTACTTTTGAAATAGTTTAATTCTTCATTAAGGCAAGTGATTCTATTCTAAACAATCTAACATTAGTAAGAAAAATCATAAGGGCCATTTTCCCCCCCAACTAAGAACCTGGGGAGGTGTTGTAAAGATGATTTAAATGTACCTCTCCCTTCAGCAGCAACAGCTGTTTGAGGGAAAAGCACGGAGTTAACCTCTGCTAACAAACAGTGGTGTCCAGGTTACATTGTTTTAAAAAAACATTTTATCAGAAAGGTGCTGCTGTCTGATGGACATGGCAGAGTGGTTTACTGCACTGGGTTTTCTTGTGAAATGGCTCTGTCTCTGATTTTGGAAACCTTTATTCAGTGGCAAGACGGGTGCACTATCAGCAATGTTTAGATGTTTTAACAAAATGTTTGCAGGAAGTTACAATTTGCAGTGAACGTTACTCCCCCACTTTGGTAAACTTTGGTAGAACCTATGTTATTCCCTATGCAATGAAATATTTAATGGTGTATCTTGCAATCTGTGGGGATTTTTAAGCAGAGACTTTTCTAATGGGATCAAACCTCTGAAGGAGGAGTACTAGAAAGAGAAAAACTGAAATGAATTCAGATAAATTAGGAAAGTTTTTAAAAGACAACAGCTTTTTTTAAACCATGTCCATGGAGATTGATACAAAAGCTCTTTAACGATCCATAAACCTGCAAACTTGTACTGGCACATGTGAGCTTTTTAAGTCAAACAGTTTCTTGAAGGCATGAAGGTCCTATTTAATAAGATTTGTTTTCAGCCTTTATGATAAACATTACCCCCCTGCAACACATTTTTAGAATTTAAAACTGTAAATATATTTTACAAACACATCACACAAATTCTCTCCTCTCCCCTCTCCCCTCAAGCAATAAAATACTGCCAGTTGCTTTATATGCTCACCAGCAGGTGCTTTGGTTTATTCTGGTATTCAAGTTGTTATTAGTAATTATTGTTATTGGTGAATATAAAGATACTGGATTTGTACATTTGTAGAGTCTCCATATCTAAGCAATCACCTTACGGAGTTGTTTCTGGTCAATTTAAACTGTTTAACTGTATCCCTGTCGCTGTTTCCAATACATGAACAAGCTCACCTGCCCTGCACACACAAGTATCTCCAATTTCTATTTCAGCACTGCCAGAAAAGGTCAGAATGACATTCAAGGCTGAATCATGTAAAAAAAAACATCGAAGTTCATGAGTCACTTAAATATGTATTTTTATTTGGAACAAATAAGTATTAAACTGTAAAGTATTTTTGTACAAATTTAATACTTTAATAGCATGATATTTATCGTCTATGTTATGTTTTTTGAAATTCAAACTGTTGCAAATATTTGTATGGAAAAACTGTATAAATTGAAATAAACAGTGATTTAAAGACATTAAAATGAGGTATTTTTCTGCTTTATATTTTTTCCCACATTATTTTTCTCCACAGTTTTAGCAAAATATACCATATTTATATTTGTGGTATACATTTTCCTACTATATGTGAAAAGAAAAATATTGTTAAAGGTAAGACACATTTTAGTACAATGTGTCTCATGTTTAACATCTAACTTACTAATCTGAAAATTACAATGCAGCAGGTCACATAATACACAGGAAGAGGTTGAAAGTGGAACGTTATTTGGACTCTGACTTGGAATTTTTCTCTTCTTACAAGACCATCAGCAGCATATAACTATTAGCTAAAGCAGCAATAGCAATTTCTACATCTCTTTCAAGTACAAAGTGGGGAAAATTTTCTGTCACTGATAGAACTTTCTTGTTCTATGTATAACAAGATTAAAAGCCATAATCCATGGAAGGTTCATGCCCATCAATCAGTCACATTAGAAAAACCCGAAGTCCCCTTTGTAAACTGCTTTTTTACTCAGGAGCAAACTACAGTTTTGGCACATCAGGAAGAGCATCTTATCAATGTGGTAGCATTAGGAGATGGATAAATCTTGGTATGGAGAGAGAGGAGTCTTTAAATCAAAATAGATCCTCATGTATTTTTTATGGGAACATCTGGATCCTGTAAGACATGTTAAGTTCATTCTTCACCAAAACACAACTGTGAGATATTTTGATGACCAATACACCAATGAATATACTAAAAACAGATCACTGAAAATGTAAAAGGCTCAATGTAAAGTCAGCTGGTCCTCACAGAACATGTGAGAACAGGAAAGCCTTGGAAAAGCACCTGCACGTTCAGCTGAAAAGCACCTGCACGTTCAGCTTATCTGTTCCAAAAATCCTGAACAGAACAGATTCAGCAGAAGTTTCATAAGGAGGACAGTTAATCATTTGGTAGCTTTTTGAAAAGCTTCCTAGGAGTTGGTTGTCCCAAAGTTAGATTCTTAAGTCTGGAAGATCCAAGTGGGGATTCTTCTGCTGTTGTCTGTCAAAACAAAACAAAAAATGTTATCCAAGTTTGAGCAAAACCTAAGATATATTAGCATCTTCAAAAAAGCTCTTTCTCCATCACTGAGCTGAGAAATAAGATATAATGAAAAAACCCCCCATGTGTTAAGCAGGTTTGATTGTATAAAAATCAACTCCAATGATTAAATTTTATATAAATCTTTCACAGCAGGTCACCTAACTACTGACATCTGTGCACACAGAATAAGCTAATATAGGCTAAGCTGGTCAATGGATCACTCAATTAAGTAAAAAGATGTATAAATTTACTATTGTTGACATTGAATTTTTTTTTCCATATTAGTCATATATTACTCTGGGAAGAGATCTTCCAAATTTGACTGCTTCACCAATTACAGCTCATCTTGAAAACTGTTAAATAAATAAAACAATCGTAACAGTACCCAGGTGACTTGTGGTAGTAAGAGTGCAAAAGTTTGTTCTAAACTTCCTCAGTAGGAAGATACTTACAGTGGATATTTTTGTAGCATCCTCAGATGCAGCAGTTTGGTGTCTTTTACAAGGACTTTGCTGCAAACTGTCTGTCTGCTCTTTATTGAGATCTGATGACCTTTCCCATTTCATGAGGTCACTTGGAGGTTCAGGCAAGTCAGGAGCGCCCTGAGTTACAGAAACAGATGAAGTTGCAAGCTCTTGACGTTGTGAGCACTTCATCAGGGGAGAGGATGTTTTTTTAGGACATTTGCTTGTTTCTGCAATTGCCTCTCTCAAAAATCTCTGTAAGCAAGTTTTTCTGGGCACGTTCCTGTTCGTGACTGCTCTCCTGAGGTGCTGCTCTTCAGCCACAACATAGACACGGCAGCGCCCCCTGGTCACGGCCGTGTACACGTGCTGCCAGTGCTGCCGACCGGGATTGCCAACCACGTACACAACAGTTTTCTCCTCGGAACCCTGAAACATGTTTACACATGAGTGCTGTTCCAAAGTAGGATCTTCAGTAAACAGTTTAAAAAAAAAAAGATTTTCAAGAATGAGGAAGCTGGGGACAACTGGACACTCTTTCAAGAGTATTTTCTATCCTGCATTCAAGGAATTGTAGTTTCAAAAAGGTTTCTGACTCTTTCATGTGAAAATACAGCTCAGAGCTGCTATATTTTTACCTGAAATGTGTGAATAGTTCTGGCCCATGCATGTTTTATGTGACATAGCTTCATCAGTGCCTTATACTTCACAGTAAACGTGGAGCCATACGTGCTGCTGATGGTCAGTAAGCGCTGTTTATCAATTTCTACATCCTAAAAACATAACACAATATTCAGCAGTGAGCTTGTATTGGCAGTTTGATCAACATCTGTGTGCATCCCTATTCTAGCTTTCCCTGAAATTAGAACAGCTGCAATGTCAGCCAAGTAAAATAGTTTCAGAAGACACTGAACAGATTGCTATCTTGCACTGATCACCTTTTCAATAGTTTCACTGTACAGTGCCTACCATAACTCCTGATCATTTCACTGGCCTCTCTGCTCAACTTCCTGAACCCACCAGAAAAATACAGGGGTTTTTGCTGTATTTTCAGGTCAGCTTAGTTTTCTGCCAGGGAGAGCTCCAGTTTTAACATTAGCTTTATTCTTTACTTCAGACTGTATTTCTGCCTATATCCAAAACGTTCTCCATTTCAGACTGTATTTACACTGAACACAAGCAGACCAACTGAACACATTTTACAGAAAGGCCTGGAGTTGGGTTTTTTAAATTTTCTTTTGCAGCTTGCCTCCTTCTTGCCTTTCACATGATAGTTTAGCAGAACTAAGTACGTATAATCGACAAAACTTATAAACTGGTTTTTTTGGTTCTGGAGATTCAATAAGGATTGATTCAATTACCACCAGGGGTTTTTTTCTGCAAGTTCTTTCAGCAAGGACTTACCCCTGTTATGAAAAATATATCTCCATTGCATAGTCGCTTGCCCTCCTCAACAGCCTCTGTAGTGAGGGTGGTTTCTCCACTTCCACGTTCATTGCCGTTAGAACCATTTCCAAAACCACAGCCTGGCAAGAGATCCCTCAGATACGTATTCCGTGTGCAGGAAATCTTGTCCCCAGTTTGAAATAAAAGTCGGTTTTTATGGTCTCTAGGTCAGAGAAAAAAACAGGGAGAAACGTATTTACAAAGTATGTACTTACCATCTCTCAGTATTTCTTCTCTTTCCACTCTCTACACTTGGCCTAGATTCAAAATCTTGATAATACTCAAAATAGTTAAGATAACACACATTTATTTCTTGAACTTTTGTAAAACCTTTTGGTAAAAAAAGTAATACAGAACAGCTCAAAAATCCTGCTTCCAAAAGTATTTCAGAACCTTTTTAGAAATCGTACAGTGGCAAAAAATAATTACCTGGAGAGGGTTTTTTTTCATGCTGCTTTTATGTCAATTTTGAATATTCAACTGTAACTTAAAATCTTAGAATTCACAAAATGATAATGTATATGAAGGGCAGTTTACCACTGTTCATGGCCCAGACTGACATAAAAGAACCCATCACAGAAAGTTTATTATATAAATTACTTATGATACAATCAGATCCAGATGAAACATTGAAAGTTTGACAATCTTGTTTTAGGGTATTGGCCTAGCTATAACACCTTCAAAACCAAAACGTGATTGTTCAGAGGAAAAATGCAAAACACTGGCTTACCTGGTTGAATGATTTGAATAGTGTTGGCAGCAAAGTTCATTTATTAGATCACAATCTTGCCTAAATCATACAAAACAAGAACATGAACAAAATCTTGATGTACAAAACATACAATTACAGGCAATGTCACATTACCATTAATTTATAAATAATGCAAAAAGCCCTTTTTAGCTCTGATGATCTTTCACCAACAATTAACAACAATCGCTGACTCAGTTTAGAAGATAGAGCAGTAAAGAAACAGTTTTGTCTAAATACCACAGAAAGTGAGACAAGGATGTTTTCATTGCATACCTAGATTAGCTAGATTTGATTTAAGATAAAGAAGAAAACTAAAGAAAAACTAAGGCCTGGACAGATTATTTTCTGTCTGTAAATATATATGCAAAATGTAGCAAGAAGATTTGTTTGTGTTTTAAAGACCGAGGATGCAGGTTTAGTACCTATTTTCTAGATGAATCCTACACAAAAATCACTAATAATAATACTGTACCTAAATGCAGCTTGGACAAATAAAATTGATGTCAGAATTACTCAGCATTCACAACAAACAGGTGAACTAGCTAAAATTTATAAATCACTGATTTGCACACTGGTAACCTGTTTTTAATTATTGAGAAAATGTTATTCACAAATAAAAGTGGAAGAGTTTTTTCTTCAGTACTCTCCTGTGCAGAACTGCAAGTTTATGGACTATTGGTACTACAGCACATTACATTTATCCCTTCAGTGTTTCTGTGAATCATCCATACTGTTCATGCTCCTGGTATTACGAATGTTTCCAATCTTTCTTCAACGCATGTTAGAGCCCTACATCCTGCACCTTCTTAAATGATGCATATTGTGCACCTAATCTGCAGGCCTTTGTCACTGCAGAGCAGAAGCACTAATGCCCATCACATTATATGACCAAATCTAACCCCTGAGACATGGTCAAAACACAAGTATCTTCTGTTATTTGGTCAATGCCCACTTGTGACAGAAGCATGAAGAGACAGTGAGTTACACATTCTGTCATGCAGTCTGGAATTCACATCTGCCACAGTGGGATATGTTTGAATACACCTATTTCTTTGTATTTTGTTGGTTCCTCCTACAATCAAGCTCTCACCTTCTGCTTCTGAAGAACACTGCACTGTGCTTTAGCAAACATCAGAGCACAGGCCGTCACAGTGTACTACAAATAATCACCACTTATGCCCATCCTTTGCTTCTTTAACATACACCATAAAGATGAACATTAGCACAAAGGCAGAAATCATGGTGAAAAATAATGCTAAGAATAGAGAAAAATGAAGCAACTCATCATGGATAGACTGGGGGCAACCAGAAGGTACAGGGAGAGACATCTAGCCTGTTTGTTCTGTCTAGTAATTTTATGATATTGCCACTGGTTTCTCCAGCTCAACACATTCAGTTATTTTTAAATTGTGGCTGCTAGCAAGGATTTTTTCAATGTCTGCCTGTATACTCCATTACCTTCTGAAAGCAATGAATTGTGATAGTTTGGCGTCCTCCAATCCTGGCCCTTTTTTAAGTAAAGCCTTTATGGCAGTTTGCAAATCTGTTTTAAAAGACATAAAAGGTAAAGCATAAAAATATGCATAACAATTAAAGAAGGAAAAATATAATTTAATATGAAATTGCCTTTGCTTCAGTGATATTTCGACTTGATTAAAACAAAAACAAAAACCAAGCCAACAAAAAAGCCACACAGAACAACACACCCCCACAAAAAAACAAAATCACCCCACAAAACACCCACATATATACTCCCCCAAAAAAGCATCATGCAGTTAACCCACTATTAAAATCTGAGAAATAAGAGTGATGCAGAGACAAATTCTTATTTCTGTGTTAAACAACTGCGGCATAGAGCAAATTTCATGCAAAACAAGGTTTTGATACAGCACATTAAAGAAGATAAAACATTTTCAAGCCACAGACCTATACACTTAAGACTTCACAGAAGAAATCTACTTTTAGTATTCCGTTTGCTGAGTATGTTACTATAATAAGAAAAGGTGATGTTTGCACTACTTTTCTTTCCTCATCCCCCTTGAAGCTTTTAGATGCATATAAAATAGAGGCCACTCAATCCACCTGCACCAAATAAATGTCAAAAAACCCCAATAAACAATGGCTCTAACCCTGACCCCAAAACATTTTAAAAGAAATACTGGTGTCCCTTCTGCTTCCATTTTCTGTACTCAGTTCTACATCTGGGAGCACATTCCTGTCCAGCACACCATCCTGTTACAGTTGCTGTTTACTCAAATGATTCACCACTGAAAAATATGATCTGTTACAGTTTGACTGCTCCAGCTGCAATATAAAAACACAATCACATGTGATTACTCTGATGGAAGCTGTCCCCCATTTCAAAATGTAACTGGTGAGCTGGAGCTCTACAGCCTGTTCTTTGCATTATGGATTTTGCTGCGTGCACTTGCAGAAGGCAGAAGATAAAACTATGAATGTAGCAATTAAATTTATCCCACCAAAAAAACCCAGACTAAAATCTTCCCAAAATTTTAGTTCCAGAACACAGCCTATGCTTTACCAAAGGGAAAATCAAGATCACAAACTGACTGTAAACACATACTGTCACAATTCCCTCCAGCAGGCAAAGCAATAAGAATAAATTTCTTCTCTGGGCTTGGAATTGTCATTTCCTCATTCCAAGCAGGAACTTTCAGCACCTCATCAAATTCAGGAAGCTGCCGGTGAGAGATTCTTGACCAGAGCAGAGGAGGGAAAACAGAAAAGTTATTTCCAGTTAAAGGATTCCAGTGTCTCATCATCTGCATCACCTTGAAGTTCACCACTAATAACTTTTTTTGTCATTTACACTACATAAAGTAAAAACTCTTTCCTCTGAGCATAACTTGATTTCACATTAAAAAGCTTGGTAATTTATTCTCTAAACCCCCCAGCACTGCAGCAGATACTTAGTATTACCAATATAGTTCCCACACAAGCACAATGGAGTAAAACAGAAGTGTTACCAAAAATATTAAGTGAGAATGTTTGTAAAACACTGAGTAATTCTGGACATCTTGCAAATGTTCAGAATATTCTCCAAAAATTCAAAGGTTTTGGGCACTTGAACCTAGATTTTGTTGTTTCAGGTTTAAAAAGAAATCATATACTGATAGGAAAAAGAACTATTTCCAGAACAAAAGCAATGCAAATGTTAGAAACATTTAGAGTCTCCAGGTATTAATACAGAAAGATATAAAAAGAAAGTATGGCCCTTGACATATAAACTCTCAAAGCAACAGAGTCTGTTTTAGCTGTTGTCACACTTACCAGCGATGTCTTTAACAATTCCTTTTCACAGAAGCAATTGTAAGCCATTTCAGAGAGCAAAAAGTCACTTCTGCATTTACAACTTATTTGAAAGCAAGAGAGAGTATAAAATTCAAGAGTATTCCACCACACACTTTTTTTCCCCTCAGTGTATCTACTTCTGGAAAAATCTGTAGGGTTTTGTTGCTGTTGTTTTGGGGGTTTGTTTGTTTTTAAAACCAATGTTACTGATTTGGACCAAAAAAACTTAACAGAAGTGTTACTAAGGAATCAAATCTGGATCACTGCAATTTTGCAAGTAAAAGACCAGGCCTACTACAAGAATACTCCACACATATATAAGGATATCCTACCTTGATGCATTATCTACAATTAGCTGTGATTCAGCTCTGTGGTTAGTTCGCAGTTCCACAGAAAAGCCTCTTGATTTAAGACCCTCAAAGATATCAGCTAACATGTTCCCTGGGTCTATGCTTGGTAGCTGCCTGGTATCACCTAAACAGAATGCAAATTAGTGTCTGTGAGAAGGATCATGTGTTGCAAGCTGTCTTGAAAAAAAAAAATCACTGGAATTAAGAAACACTTAACTCTCTACATAATAACATACATCCTTAATACAATTCACATGAAATAACACTTTCAAGAATCTAAAACACTTAGGGAATCAGGCTGAATTTCAAGTTTTTCATATTCCTCACTCAGTAATGCTTTACTAGCAAGTACAAATCCCTCTGTTTAATGAACACTGACAGTGGTCACATCTTATTCAAACACATTTTGAAAACTACATATTTAAAAAATACCCTAAATGGCATGTCAAAAAGAAAGCCTCTGAGAAAGCATAGAAATTTGACTTTATATTTTTTTCTTTCCTTTTTGAATTAGAACAAGATGATCCTAGCATTAAGAATTACATAAAGCCTCCCTTCTAACATATGATTAATATGCTAACACTAGCTTCTTTAGTTTAAGGAAATTGGAAAAGTTTTCCAGCTGCAAGATGTAATAAGCTAGCACATGGAAGTCATAATACTTTCAGAATCATATGAAATGCTGCTAAACAGGGAATGGAGATACTGATAATTTCATACTGACACTCAAACTGACAGCTGGCAAACTGTCTCACCTGACCTTAACCATTAGCAGAAATATCCAAGAACAGGACAATGTAATGTTGCAGGGTTTTTAAGAGACTCAGTGAGACCGGTGGGAGCTCTGTGTACCACTGTATATTGTGTGTTATTAAATACTGTATGTGCTAAATGTGCTGTTTCACTTACCTAGAATAATAAGTTTTGCAAGCTGAGCATGCTCACACAAGAGTTTTAAAACTAAACTAAGAACGCGTACAGACACCAGACTTCCTTCATCCACAATCAGAACTGTAACAGCAGAAAACTTCCACGGCTGTGCTTGTTCACTCTGCCTCCACGATTTAAAACTATAGATAATCTAGAAACAAATAAAAATAAAGCAAGCTCTCACATTAATCAACTGTAAACAACTGTCTTATAAAAGTACACAGTGTGGTATCTGCTAATGCTGTATGTGGAGCTTTTATCTGAAATTCTGAACTTAAACCTATAAAGACCCAGAGGACTCAATCATTCAGTCTTATTTTTCTCCTCAGTGAATACATTTCTAACTCAGATTATTGACACTGACTTACATAAAAAGCATAGAAATACACTCTGGTTTTTTCTGCAGGTACCCTTTAAGATACAAGGTAAGCCACTAGGTTGCTCAGTAACAGAACACTTCATACTATGACTTGCTGACATTAATAAATGCACAACATTGCATGGGGAAGAGGAACAGGCAATTATCCAGTCCCCAAAGACAAAATAAGCCAACAGTACATTTTATGTCATAATTTCTATTTATATGCATTATTCCATACTTCCAATGTCTTCTTGGCACCTTTCGCTACCTAGGACAGAAGAGACTTGAGTTTATTTACAAGGAGTTTGCTTTCTACTTTTTTCTAAAAAAATTTCCACAATACCTAACAGTAATTAAGAAAACACTGTGCAAATGAATTTTTTCTCATTATTGGACCCCAGGCTACTGATCTTTTCATGTATGTGCCAGTATCAGTATGATTGCTAGGCAACAGGATACTAGAACACAGCTGTACCACCTAGAAAATATTTTTGTCTTCATTAAAATAAAAAACTAAACTGAGAAGCTAAAAAGACCAGATGCCCTAGAGAGGCACAATGTGAGATGTATAAAACTACAAAAAACCCCCAAGGTTACAGTAAATAATGTTTTCAAATGATTTATTTATGATTCCCCAAAATGTAACACTTATTTTCAAATGCTGACAAGCTGTATCTAAGCATTATCATTAATAACAAGCTACATACTTCATAAGGGAAGGAATAATGAGCTTGGTTTTTTTCCCAAAACAAGAATGGACAGTGCCAAAAGGTCTTTCAGAACCTAATTAAGAAAACCCAACTAACCAAACAAGAAACAAACCTTACCTGATGCAGTGTATATGCAGGAAGCTGAGTTTTTTCACGCAAAAGACTTGTCGCCCTCCCTGTAGGTGCAGTAAACAGCACATTCAAACATTTTTTTACATGCATATTCTCTGACTCCCAGTGATGATCATATGTATTCCATTCCTCAGATGCATCCAAGTCTTCTTCAAAGTCCTTAGAAGCAGCTTCCACTTCTTTTTCCATCTGCTTTAAATGACGAAAAAGGCAGCTAACTATTGTACTCTTCCCACAGCCTCCTTTTCCACTTATGATTGTGACAGGATTAGAACAAATCTTTTCCACAGCAATAACCTGATCTAAGTCTGCCTCTGCTTTACTTTGGGTGCCATATATAGACCCCACTTCCTTTTCAGGAAAGTGCTTTTCACCACTATGATTGTCTGTATTATCTTCCTTCAGATGATCCATTTCATGTGCCTGCATATTATTAATTTTGTTATCTACTGTTTCTCTTGATGTCTCAGAAATGTTAAGTATCTTTCTCACATCAACATCCAGTTTCCATGTGTGATTTGACAGGAGGTCACCTATATACATTGCAATGTCTTTTTCAGACTTGTAAAGATGAGGAAGAAACACTAGCTTTTTCTCCTTAATCACTACCTTCTGATTTTTCAAAAACTCAAGAGATTGCCAAACTTGCTCAGTGGACATAATTTTGGATACAAAATGAGCCAATTCATCTTGATCTTCATACGTGTGTCCCATTTCTCTACACCGTTTCTTGAGCTGATCATACAGAATCAATGCATTCTTCTGCAAGTCAGGAATCTTCCAGAGGAGATGTTCACATTGACAGAAGGCAGCCCACGTTGCCTCACAGTAAGAAAGGTTCAGTTCCTTATAGATAATCTTCTCCCCAAAAAGAATAAAAGCAAACACATATTTATTTCAGAAGATGTTAGTCTCTTGCTGAGTAACATTCCTCCTAGTAAATACCAATACCAATTCAGAGGGTGGAAGTTTGCAAAATGTATGTATTTTTCATAATGTACGAAATTGCTTTTCAAGCTACATATTTAAAAGTAAGCTGTAATGATAATTCATCTCAGTCACCCTTCTGTATGAAACAGGAACTTTGAAAATAAAGACCAGGCACAGAAATTGGCTATTAGGGAGAACTTGTGCACCCCTCATAGCACAGTTTCAAGTAAAGGTACACAAAACGTAGACACACAGCACAGGAAAGGCATTAGCCAGAATACCGTACCCAATTCTGAACATGCTACTTCAAGAAATACACAATCTTTACAGACACTACCACAAACCAGTGTAAGGCTGAGATGTGCAAAACAGATGAACTATTGAGGGCAAGAATAATGAATTGCACTTGCTCAGTCTTAGAAGAAAAAGCTAAAGAGCACCTTCAAGCAGTAAAAAACCGGCAGTGAGAATGCAGGTCCTTGGTACAAGAAACAAGAGAGCAGCAAGTCCCTACTGCATCAAGAAATAGTCAAACTGGACATCAGGAAAATCCTTTTAAAGGAATGGATGTGAAACACTGGAATGTATTTGGTACACTGGTGAATATCTGAAATTGGAGGTCTTAAAGACAAGTCAGAACATCCATCTGTAAAGCATTCAGGGGCTGAAGCAGAGGGATAACCAACCATATTTGTGAACTATTAAGCTACAGCTCCCACCTGAGGTACAGGAGCGCTGAGGTGAGGTGCAGCACCAAAGCTGCACAGCAAGCCCAGCAAAGAAAAACATGAAGGTAAGCAACCCTTGCAAATCCCATTACAAAAAACAAATCATTGAACCAGAAGTCCTGTTCAAGAGAAATTTATCTACCTTACTATGAAAGCATAGATACTGTTCTGTGTATTAGAAACAGAAAATCTCATTTACCGGTATAAAACTGAAGGGGAAAATTGAGGATTTTAAATAGCTTTCTTACTTATCGCCCAATTACTTCAAGCAGTTAACTTTCTGTTCCTTGTAAAAAAACACTAAACAAATGGTTGTAAGAAAACCACTTTTAAAAATCTTCTGAGACTAATTTATTGTAGACCAACAGGAAAAACAAACTTCTTTGTTAAAATGGAGTCCAGTACATCATCCATTTCCAAATGGACTATGCTTAGGCCCTACAAATGCCCATTTAATAAACTGAACATAGCACTGTAGTCTAACGAAGCTCAAATGTAAAAAAGACCATATTATTACCCTGCTTAGCATTACTTACCCTGCTGAATCCAAGTTTCCATGGCTCATGCTCTAATATCTCATCCAATTTGGTTAGCATCTTGTCTTGAAAATCTACCTCACCATCTGTATCATTGCTTTCTCCAGGCTGTCTTTGCCAAAGCACTGTATCCAACAGACAGCAAACATGGCGTGGCAGAAGAACCGGCAAGAACTCCAGTATCCTCGGAAGAGCCAGAGCTACCAGTACTGCCTTCCCTGCAACTGCATGCATCATAAACAAAGTTTCACAGTTTCACACAAAATACACACAGATATTTGTAAAGACAGTTTAAACTGACTGGTTTTCATCCTTCTGCCTCCCCTACATCAAAAATATCTCAAATTTCTTTCCATTTCTTACTCATTGTAATCCTTTTTAAATTATTTTAAAGTCTATTTTCCCTGAATATCCCTGGGAAAAAAACAATGTAAACAGATGATATAAAAACAGCAACTAAATGTACTCTCTTGGAAAATATGTATTATGCAGAAAGGCAAAGATAAAACCTTTTCTCTTTTAAGCAAGTACTTAATTTACACACAGAGAATCAATATACACTATTTCGACACAAAAAATACCATGAATGCTTGAGGAACAAACTGCTTGAGCCCATAACAATTAATGACAACCAAAAAAATTTACAATAGGAGAAGCAGTAAGTGGGGGCAGGGGAAGGAGAATGGTGTATATTGCGCAATGACAGAGAAGGAAGAAAGCTTAAAAATGTAGTAAAGTAACTTACATTAGATACTAGGAAAAATCCCCAACTACAAGAAAGGTGAACAGAGTGTGTAAGTACCCTGTGCAATCTCTGCTCCTGATGATTCATGAACATACTAGACAAGCCTCAACCAAAAGCAATCCATATATCCCATTAAAACTCATAGCAAACCAGATCTGTGTTTCTACCACTATCGATTCCTATTCCTTTCTGGTCATGGAAAGATTTTAAGTCCATAAATCAAGGTTAAGAACTTTTCCACCATTACAAAAACAGAACAAAAAGCCTCAAAGTCTGTAAACTCTGAACATCTTCTTCTCTTTACACATGGGATTTGGAGTAAAGTCAGCTCAAGTCCAGTAGAGACTCTCAACTCTCCTGCTATACACAATTTTACATCCCAAAGAGCCACCTCCATCATCTAACCTGACACTGTCCAGTAAACCAGGTCATGGATGACTTCGTTCACTTACACAACAGCAGATAGACCCTACCTGCCTGTGCAGGCCACAGAAACAGATCACTGGAGCAAAACAAGAGAGCTAACACTGAAGGCACACCTCAGACATCCCGACTTATGCTCTATTTTCATGTTTTGCTTCAGGCCAGCTATGGTCCAATAGACTGAACGCCTGTTAGGGATTGGGGCACGCAACTGGAACACGCTGGGTTTCATCCAGTAGGAATAACGCCAATACTCTCAAGAGACTAAATCACAACAGGGATGAGGGATGGCTATTCAAAAGCACAGTCCTGATGCAATCTCCAAGACCCATGTAGGCACACCAATGCAGCCCACAACAGGATCCTCAGCAGTCCTGAACTATCTCCATGTGGAGACACTCATGTTTCCACATTCTGCTCCCCAGCCATGCCAATCTGCTGACAGGCAGGATTCAAATACACTTAGATAAACTATTCAGTGCTGATCTGGATGGACTATGCTGAACTCCTTCACTGTTCCCCTATAATACAAAGAAGCAGGTGTACTATTTCTGAACATGTATTTGTTCTAAAAAGCCATACCATTGTGTTTAGGTAGTGCTGAATCCATCTCTGAATAAGCCTTATTTCACCTGAATAAACCTGAGAAAGCACCACAGTCTTTGCATCACAATCACAGACTCACAGAATGATTGGCATTGGAAGGGACCTTAGAGATTACCTAGTTCCAATCCCTCTGCCATGGGCAGGGACACCTTCCACTAGACCAGGTTGCTCAGAGTCCCATGCAACCTGTCCTTGAACACTTCCAGGGTTGGAGAATCTCTAGCACAGACAATTCTACTTAGTAAGCCTACAGAATTTAGGAAAGTCCTTCTGTATGCCTATCTTTAATTGGTTAGTTGTCCCACTGGGATGAAGTATTTTTTAAAAAAAGAATCACTACATGTTCAAAATTCTTTTGAATTTACATTTCATATGAAGACATGCTAGCTCAAACATAGTACCTGAAATAGAGCTCCTTAGCTTATAAAACAATCAAAACAGCACAGAATATACCTACGTGATTTTGAAACATAGTAGAAGATGTCATAATCCTTGGTATCTCTTTGGCTCCTCCCTGGATGTAGGTGTGCAACTTGAAACTGTTTTAGTTTTTCTTCAAGATTTCTAAAATTCAGCATAGACTCCCCAGGAAGCCAAGCAAAAAATTTTTCTTTAAAACTCTCAGGAACATCACATTCCTTAAGAAAGAGTGAAAATACTTGTCGGTTGTTTTCTTCTATATCAGTCCGCAGAAAATACGATGGATATCCTTGCACAAAGTACTTGGACCCAATTTTCTTAGCTTTAACATTAACTTTCCACCAAGGGCCAACTAATGGAAAACGTCCAACTACTTCATACTCCGTTTTGGTGCCATCTTCCTGTATAATAACTGAATCATTAAAAAGAAAAATTAACACACTGTTAATTGAGAGTCACAAAGATTAAAAGTTTGGGTTGATTAAAAGAGTGTTATTTGTTCAAATCTTGTCTTTACTTTTCCATAAATTGCAGTAATAAAAGTAAAGCAAGGGTTTTCCTAAACTCCTGAAGTCAGTCTCTCCAGTAGTATTGAAAAACGCAAGTGAAACCAATCTCAGAAACAAACACTGAAGCTGCTTCTCTAAGAAACAGAAATAAATCTTGTGTATGAATTTATTAAGCCAATTAAACACATACAGTTTAATATTATGGTTTACTATTTATACCAAGACAAGTTTACAATTCAATTTTAAACAGTTCCACAAAATATTTCATCACAATGCCTGCATGCTCTTCAGATACATTTGTATACTAAATACTTCCTGTAATTAATATAATAAACTCTTAACATTTTGTATGACCTTATTTGCCTCCTCATTTCCCAGCTGGGGACTAATTGCTATGACTAGAACAAAGCACACCTACATTTAGTGGCGCCTCTTCCTCACACCACCACAGCAGCTCTTGGGTCTTTAACAACTTATTTATTCATTTCTCCCTTGTTACCTAGTTCAATTTAGCCATTTTAAAAACAATTTGAGGATAAAATATTCTTGCTAGGCAGCAGTTGCTCCAACTTCACCTGCTTTTCTAAGTAGAAAGTCAGCAATCATTAACATGAAGTATCAACACTCTTATATATCATTAAAAAATTGTATTTTTTTGTGTGAAGTTACCTTGAATGGAACAACTTTATGTTGTCTTACTGTTGCAGTACTGTGCCTGTAGAAAAGCACAAACCACACTCCCCTTCTACTGCACGTGTGAGGTTTATCCCCTCCGTCTGTTCCCTGTGCCTTTACCCTCAGCCGATGCAGCGCCCGGGGGAGGAGCGCGCTGCGGTGTCACCGCCCGGAGCGCACCGTGCCGGGCCTGCCGCGGAGCGCGGCTCCCCAGCCATCCCCGCAGCCATTCCCGCAGGGCCGGGCCCCGCCGCGGAGCGCGGCCCCCGCAGCCCCACCATTTCCGCAGCCACCCCCGCAGGGCCGGGCCCCGCCGCTCCTTCCCAGCGCAGCGCCCGCGCCGAGCACAACCCAGGGCCACAGAGGAGCCCCGGAGCCCTCCCGGCCCCGCCCCGCTCCCACCGCCCCTCACCCGCGCGGCGCGGGGGCAGCGCGGCCGCCAGCTCCGGCCCGGCCGCCTCCGGGAGCGCAGCCTCCGCCCAGTGCAGCTCTTCCTCGCATTCCTCCTCGCTCTCCTCCTCCGAGTCCCCCGCCCGCCGCGGCGGCAGCAGCTGCCCCCACAGCTCCAGCGCGGCCCCCCAGTCCGGGCCGCGCCCCGCCATGCCGCGCCAGCGCCGCCCCCGGAAACACAGCGGGACGGGATGGGACGGGACGGCCCGCCTGGAGCCGGGACGGCCAGCCGAGACCATCGAGTGCACTTCTTGAATAATTCGAGTCACAATGCTGTGTCTTTATGTGTGTCCAGCTTTAAATCATAAGCCTTGGTTTTCAAAAACATATTTGCTGCTCAGGTGAAGTGAAGTTCGTGTTCTGAGCTAGGTGGGCAAGCACTGAGGATTAGATGATCCTTTTGAAAATTTAGGACTAAATATTTTTCTTATCTTCGCAGTGTTGCCAAGTTTAAGGTTCCTGTCTGCATGGTTTCTCTTTCCTCCCCTTACTAAGTACAGCTGCCCGTGCAGTTGGAGAGTAGAGGCTAAAGGAAGGGGGTGTAAGTCAGTGGTAAAATTGTGAACTCTCGTATAAGGTTCCATCCATGAAACTTCTAGGAGTAAAATATATATGTGTGTGTGTGTATATATATGTGTGTGTGTGTGTGTGTATATATATATAAATAAAGCAGTTTATAGATTTTAGAAATTCACAGTATATGTACAAGAGAAGATTGTTAAGCATTAAAAACAAGACCAGGAGATTCAGTCAAGAATTTCCCTGTCATGAATTTTTTTAATCATGCTTTGAGAAATACTTGGAATTTTAGATCAGCTTTGTGGACTAGTTTTCTCTCCATCATGTCTCACTTTAAATTCCACCCCAAAACCCAAGAATGTACGATAAAAGGAAACATGCTTTGACAACCCTGTAATTTTACCTTCTAATGCACCACGATATCACTGCCATGATTATTTGTGAGTCTTAAACTATAATTTGACATGACACTAAAGAAGTTAGTACCTTCTTGTCAATGGGGAAAAAATGTGTTTATAAATTGGTGCATTCTGAGGGGAGAAAAAATATTGGTGCATTCTGAGGGGAGAAAAAAAAGCAAAGCCCTAAAAAGCAAAGTCACAATACAAGGCAAAATTATTTGCTGTCTCTTACTGCTTTGTGTCTTGACACATGCTAGGAGGTTTTCACTTAACAGAAAATATGCACATATAAATCTCCCACCTTTAAATAGGTATGTGACATCCTTCTCTGAAAACAAATTTCAGAACAGTCTGACATTTATACACTGCAGGGTTTTAGTAAAGCCAGCCTCCAGGTTTAAGTAAGACTTCCTACATTTTTTAGCATTTCCCCATACCAGACATCCCCTTTCAAGGATGGCTAGCAGTTCATCTTTGAATCTGAGGAAGACCAGGCGACTCCCTAGTCTCAAATTTGCTTGGGTATTCATTGCTCCCTGATCTCTGCTGTAGTTTAAGACATTGCTGTCTGCTGAACTCCAACAGTAAGTCTGAGTCTGCTCTCCAGGATCATCAACTGGCACCCCTCAGAGGGAAAAACTAGGGGATGTATCTAACACAGCAGGAGGCAGAAGTAACAGAGAAATATTTAAACTTTAATTCCTCTTGAGATAGTAAGGTGTAATTTTTTCTCTGTGCCATAGAGCTTTAACCTGGAGGGGTGTGCAGTACACTTGGAACTGACTGCCCTAGAGGTGGAAAACACAGCCCCACCATTTGCCATGGATTGATCTAGACTGCACTGGAAAAAAGGTGAGGCTCCAGAACACCTGCAGAACATTGATAACATCATCATATGGGGGAACACAGGGAAAAGATAAACCAGATTCTCCTGAAAGCTGGGCCATTAAATGCAGGAAGGTCAAGAGACCTGCATGGTAAATTCAGTTCCTAGAAGTGAAGTGGAAGAATGGATGTTGCCAGATTCCAACAGGGGTGATTAACAAAACAGCAGCTATGTCTCCACTGACCAGCAAGAAGGAATCATGGGCTTTCCTGCATGCTGTAGGTTTTTGGAGGATGCATATCCCAGAGTACAGTTGATTGTAAGTCCTCTCATATCTTGTGCCACAGAAGAAAAATTACTTCAAGTGGAGCCAACAAGGCATTGCCCATGCAGTAGCCGTTGGGCGTCAGGACAGGACAGGATATGAAGAATGTGCTCTACACTGCAGCTAGGGAAAGCGGTCCTTCCTGGAGTCTCTGGCAAAAAGATACCCAAGGACAACTGCTGGGGTTCTGGAGTTGGAGATAAAAAGGATCTGAGGCCAGCTACATCCCAACTGTAAAGCAGATATTAGCAGACTATGAAAGGGTTCAAGCTCCCTCAGAAGTGATAAGTCACCACAACTTAGCTCCTTCTGGCACCCTGACTACCAGATGTTCAAAGGAAAAGACCCTTCCACACAACATGCCACTGATGCTATGTGTGGAATAAGTGGATTGCTCTGATCACACAGTAAGCTTGGATCGGAAATCCTAATTGCCCTTGGATTCTGGAAATCATCACAAACTGGCCTGAAGGTGAAAACTTTGGACTGTCATCCAAAGAGAACGAGGAGCAGGTGACATGTGCTGAGGAGGCCCTGCCATATAATTAGCTACCTGAAAACTAAAGCGACATGCTGTCTTCACTGATGGTTTCTGTTGTATTTTAGGGACAAACTGAAAATGGAAAGCAGCTGTATGAAGCCCCATGCAGCAAGTTGCAGAAGCTATTGAGAGACAAGGTGGATCAAGTCAAGTTGCAAAGCTGAAAGCCATCCAGCTGCCTCTGGTTATCGCTGAAGGAGATCTACCTCTACACTGATGTGAGGATGGCAGTAAATGCTCTGTGGGGGTGGCTAGACAGATGGAGAAAGGCTAGCTGGAAGCACAGAGGAAAACCCATCTGCATTGCTGAGGTATGGCAAGACACTGCTGCCAGGGTGGAGAAACTGACTGTGAAAGTATATCTTGTAGAGGCATTTGTATCTGAGAGTCAGGCTATGGGAGAACATCACAACAAGGAACAGGTGGATCAGGCTGCCAAGNAGAGTACAGTTGATTGTAAGTCCTCTCATATCTTGTGCCACAGAAGAAAAATTACTTCAAGTGGAGCCAACAAGGCATTGCCCATGCAGTAGCCGTTGGGCGTCAGGACAGGACAGGATATGAAGAATGTGCTCTACACTGCAGCTAGGGAAAGCGGTCCTTCCTGGAGTCTCTGGCAAAAAGATACCCAAGGACAACTGCTGGGGTTCTGGAGTTGGAGATAAAAAGGATCTGAGGCCAGCTACATCCCAACTGTAAAGCAGATATTAGCAGACTATGAAAGGGTTCAAGCTCCCTCAGAAGTGATAAGTCACCACAACTTAGCTCCTTCTGGCACCCTGACTACCAGATGTTCAAAGGAAAAGACCCTTCCACACAACATGCCACTGATGCTATGTGTGGAATAAGTGGATTGCTCTGATCACACAGTAAGCTTGGATCGGAAATCCTAATTGCCCTTGGATTCTGGAAATCATCACAAACTGGCCTGAAGGTGAAAACTTTGGACTGTCATCCAAAGAGAACGAGGAGCAGGTGACATGTGCTGAGGAGGCCCTGCCATATAATTAGCTACCTGAAAACTAAAGCGACATGCTGTCTTCACTGATGGTTTCTGTTGTATTTTAGGGACAAACTGAAAATGGAAAGCAGCTGTATGAAGCCCCATGCAGCAAGTTGCAGAAGCTATTGAGAGACAAGGTGGATCAAGTCAAGTTGCAAAGCTGAAAGCCATCCAGCTGCCTCTGGTTATCGCTGAAGGAGATCTACCTCTACACTGATGTGAGGATGGCAGTAAATGCTCTGTGGGGGTGGCTAGACAGATGGAGAAAGGCTAGCTGGAAGCACAGAGGAAAACCCATCTGCATTGCTGAGGTATGGCAAGACACTGCTGCCAGGGTGGAGAAACTGACTGTGAAAGTATATCTTGTAGAGGCATTTGTATCTGAGAGTCAGGCTATGGGAGAACATCACAACAAGGAACAGGTGGATCAGGCTGCCAAGATTAAAGCGTCTCAGGTAGATTTGGACTGGCAACATAAAGGTGAATTATTTCTAGTGCAATGGGCCCGTGACACCTCAGGTCATCAGAGAAGAGATGTGATGTATAGATGGGCTTGTGACCAAGGGGTTGATCTAACCACGGACAGTGTCTCACAGGTTATCCATGACTGTGAAACATGTGCTGCAATCAAACAGGCCAAGTGGGTGAAGCCCCTGTGGTATGGTGGACAGTGACCAAAATAGATATGAAGAGGCCTGGCAGATTGATTACACACAGTGCCACAAACCCACGAAGGCAAGCACTGTGTGCTGACAATGGTAGAAGCAGCCACTGTATGGCTGGAGACACACCCTGTACCCCACACCATTGACTGGAACACCATCTTGGCCCTTGTAAAGCGAGTCCTGTGGCAACATGGCACTCCAGAGTGAACTGAGTCAGATAATGGGGCTCATTTTAAGAATAGCCTCATAAACACCTGGGCTAAAAAGCATGGGATTGAGTGGGTGTATCACATCCTCTATCATGCACCAGCTTCTGGGAAAGTTGAATGGTGCATTGGACTGTTAAAAACCACCTGGAAAACACTGAGGGGCGGGGGGTTTCAAACATTGGGAGCTGCATTTAGCAAAGGCCACTTGGCTAGTCAACACCTAAGGCTCCACCAACTGAGCTGATCCTGCCCAATCAGAGCCCGTGCATACTGTCAATGGAGGAAAAGTTCCTGTGGTGCATTTGAGAAATATGCAAGGAAAGACCATTTGGATTAATCCTGCCTCAAGCAAAGGCAAACTCATCCACAGGATGTGGATTTTGCTCAAGGACCTGGGTGCACTTCATGGGTGATGCAGAAAGATGGGGAAACATAATGTGTCCCTCAGGCATTTGATTTTGGGTGAGAACCATATGTAGTATTGCATTGAATAGATATTTTTGATTTTGGTTGCTGGATGACACTGCCATTGTACACTGGACACACCTATATAGTAAACTATCTCAATAAACCTTTTTTTTAAAGGGATGGTCAGTGACCACCAAACCAATACCTTTTATAGTGTAGTTATATGTCTGTATATGTATATATATGTATGTATATAGTTGGAAAGTGTGTATATAAAGGTATGTATACAGTTGAAAGATATAAATCTGGGCATGGAGTGAATAAGGGCGGCTTATATTATGGTTACAAGCCAGGGGATGGAGCTATAGCAATGAATATTCATACCATCAAGTTGTCAGAAGGGCCCACTCTCCGACCCAGCACGGGGAGTTTGAGAGAGGGGTTTGCTACAGGTCGGAGCTGCTCCAGGAGTCCCAGTTGCCACCTCGCTGCCGCTTCTTGCCACCAGGACTGCAGCAAAGCCAGGAGTTGCTGCTTTGCCACTGCTTCTTGCCACCAGGACCACAGTGAGCAACGGAGGCTGTGACTGCTGCTTCAACCACCACTCAGTGTTTTCTGGCTGAATAACTCATCTCAGATGAAACAATTTTCCAGGTTTTGCTTTGCCCCACCTTCCTATAGTGTTCTGCCTGGGTTAAGGGTGTAGGACCATGGAAAGTAGTTTGCCATATTGTTTCCTTCTCCTAAGCCGCGTGGTCCAGTGCAGGAGCCCCTGCTCTTTTGTCTCTTGTCTTTGCCCTGGGGGCTGGGGGGGAAGCTGGAAAAAAATGTAAGCCGTTTCCTTTGTATCTTTGTGATTGCTGATATTTCTTTTTTATTTGACAGTAAACTGTTATTTTTTCACTTACATCTCCGGGCATTTTGCCTCTCCATACTGGCAGAGAATAAAAGGGGAAGAGTTTAATTTTATTGGAGTTCTTGGCCCCATATATGTCTTTAAACCAAGACAGAGATATTATACTGAAATGCTGGACCCACACGATGGTGAGCTATCCTTACTGCTGATCATGCATTTCCTAGAACACAACGTGAGGCCCAGAGGTTGTTAGCTACTGCCAGCATGAGCTAATATTGGGAGTATGGGAATTTTGGAGATTTAGGGATCCCATAAACAGGTGTTAACATATGGAGACTTTCAGAGTGTGGTGGCTAGTGAAAAGGGACTGTAAAATGACTGCAGATAAATTAGCAGTGTTACTCACCAGTGTTTCTCATGCAAAATCTCTTCATAGCTGGGTGACATTTCTCTAGGTAAAGCAAAAAGTGATAATTGCACAGATACTTTTTTTTCCCCAGACAGTAAATTTCAGATGTCAAACATGCCATGCATGAGATATATGTGTTTCATAGGCTTCATTAAGTATCAGACTAGTAGAGCTTGAGACATATGTAAACATTAAAGAAAAAAAAAAAGAGTTGTTATAGGAACATCATATTGCAGCATACTTAATCATAGCCTAGAAGAGGGGCTTTCTGAAAACTTAAAGAGTTGCAGTATAGAGCCCTCTGGTCAGGACAGATACTTGGAATTGTGCCAACATAAAGCAGCACATTAGTAATAATGTTGAATTCTGCTTGGAAGACATGCCTGGCATTGTCAGAGCTTTAGGAATCAAGGCAAGTTCTTTGCATTTAATTCAAAGTTTTGACACAGGACTGCTCCCTATTAAAGGCTTCAGAAGAATCTAGAAACCAACACAACCTTTTAATTTTTCAAGAAAAACTCATGAAGTTTTGATGCAGTGTGCTTAAATAGATGTCAAAAAATCCTACTTAAAAAGGCCTGTTTCTAAAAAGTAGAGAAGAAGCAACATGTTTGGTAATGTCATAAAGCTTATAGTCCTCTACCTAGTCCATATAGTCCTCTACGTAGGACTCTACAACTAAATTCATCTTTTAAAAAGTATAGCAATGATTTTTTTGGCGCCTTGGCTACTGATTCTTATTTCATTGCTCTGTGTAGTGTCTCATCACTCTCTCATTCTTTTGTCTGTAAGAAACAAAAGACAGAAGCTGTTTCAGTGTTCCCTTAAGGCATGTGATATTTAATGCAGGAGCCAGAATTGCCATGTCAAATAGCAAATGCTCAGCTATTACTGGGTATAATCAAACCTTATTGTATACATTTATGCTCTTCATGTGCCTAGGCTAGTGACACTTGAGGAACCTAATGCAGGGTGTAGTGTATCTTCTTCTTTTTTATTAATGCAGCTATCCTAAATTTCTTCAAGATATCTAAACGGGGTTTGCCAGTATGTCACAGTGGCATCAGTTTGTGCTGCATCAAATGCTAAACACAGTGTATTTGACAGATGACAGTGTTCTCTCTTGATCAGACACAGGAGAGATGAACTTGATTCAAGAGTCTATGAATATTAATGAGGCCTGCTACTCCTATAAGGTGTTAATGAGGGTGTTACTTTTGTGGCAAGTGTGCTGAGGTTAGGTACGTTCCTAATAATTTTAATATTTTTTATAAGATCTTGAAAACTTGGTATTATAGGAATGTTAGACTTACTTTTAAAAATCAGTATATTTCCAGCTTCAAGGAATTCAAGAAAATGGATACTGAATATGGTCTGATAAGCCCGTACCTGCCTTTCTTACAGGCAGTGTTCTTTATGGCCATTTATTTGCTGTTCAAAGGCATTATAGTTTCATTTTTAAAAGCAAATTCAAAAATGCTTTTTTTTGCTGTTGCAAGGCTAACTTCACCCCCAAAAATGGTAGCAGGAAGAAAAGTCTTCTTCTGCTTTCTTCCCAAGCCCACAAAATGTTCACAGCATCTGGCATGTATTTCTCCTTACAGAATGTTGCCCTCATCTAGATGTGGGATCAAGGTCACTTAAACTTAATCACATTGTTGCAGATAATTTAAAAAAGTGGTTTTACAAGTTATAACTTTCTATGTCTGAGGGAGGAAAAAGCAAATCCAACACAAAAAACTTTCTGGATAGAATGGCTGCTGCTACAGACTTAAAAAAACCAAGTAACTATTTTTATAATTAAATGTATGTGTACAAAGTTTTCTGCTTTACTACATTACATTTGTTCACCAGGTTCCATGTCATGCTTAGAGGTTTGTATATCTCAGGAGAGAAATCCAGTACAGTTGTATAATTCTCCAGGAAGCCATAAAATGTCCCGTAACAGTGTTTCGTAATGGATAATACTTGGAAGTGCTTTTTCTAAAACAGTCTATATCTTGGCAGCTTATAGGAAAAAAACCAAAAAAAGACTGTTATCCCAATGTGTTCCATTAATGAAAAGGCTGAGGAAAACAGAAAAAAAGAAACAAACCCAACAAACTCCAGAAAATCAAAGACCAGCCTTCCTAAGAAATGTCTGAAATCCCCCCATGCTATTTGTAAATGAAAGTTTGGGTAACTTTAATGACCATGTGATAATATTTTGGTTTGCTTGTATTCCACCCCACCTCCCTCCCCCCAGGATCCTGTCATAATTAATGGGTTGGAGGAGAAAGGGACTGCATTTTTGCAAGAGAATCCAAGACTGGTTATTTATGTTTATAACCTACAGAGCTATATTGTTCGGTAATGGTGTAATCTCTACAATCTTGGTAAACCACACAGCAAAGATTTAGTTAATGAACTCAAAATTACATAGAAAGGGGTCTTAAAAAATGTAAATTGTCTGTCTTTACAGACTGTCAAACAAACTGATGTTAGTAAGTATGTTTTAAGTACTGTTCTGTACTTGCTCATCTTTGTTTTTTGAGAATGTTTGTCTGGTAACAAAGAGAAATAAGGGGGAGGGGGATGTGCGGAGCGTGTTACATTTCCCTCAGGATTTGACAGAAGACTTTAGTATGTTCTGTGCTTAATTGTATGCCTTTTTGAATGTTCCTAAGCAGAAGGTCACCCTACTGCCAGCCGCATGATACTATGTGGCTGTCAGGATGTGATTCTGGGCCCAATCTACATCTATATTTGCAAACTAATCCGTGCCAGAGCAGAGGCTGGAGTGAAGGTGTGCCACCATACACACTGTATGCAGCTGTGGGCACCCTGGCACATTTTGCCCTGTGTCAACAAACACAATCTCAGAAGATGCCCAGGTCCTGAGAGCTTTTCTCCCACTTCTTGCAGTTCAGCGTTAGGACCAAAGAACAGATCTTGTTTTGTTTTCTGGTTCAGAGGTAGCCACTAAACCTACCCAAGAGAAGTCATTTGCCTGCACACAGTTCTACTTTCCAGCTGTTTGCCACCAAAGGCCACTGCTCACATTAGCTATATAAACCCTTGATTGATACTCAGATCTGGAAAATATTTGTAGCCACTTTCCCCCTGTTTAATTTTTAACTGGAGCTTTTCTTGAACAAGAGCTAAATAAAAATGAGTAAGCACTTTCACAGTCTGAGGCTTGAGCCTGTTTCCAGAGGGTCCTTTGAGAGCCCTTCCAATTATTTGCCTTCAGCAGGGCTCCTCAGTTTAGCTATTAATCTTTCTTCATAAATAAATCACAGTTGTGCACTAGCCCTTCTTTGTTACTGTTTCTCCAATTTTTCTATACTTTTCTGGTAATGAATTTAATGCAATTTTCTTCATGTGGTCTTACAAGCATAATGAGCAGATGGAAGTGCTCGGATTACAGCTAAAAGCAGCTTAAATGCAACTGTTCATCTTCTTTTGTAACAAAGTCAATGAATACAAAGATTAATTTCTGACTAATTTTAATTCTTCTCTTTTTTGCCAAACAGCCATTCCCAATAGGTGTTCTGGTGAAAAAAGCAGGGTTCCAAGGAAGATTTACAAACAGGAGGGAAGGGATGGAGAAGGAGCAGATTAGAGACACTAACAGAGTTGAGTGTTACAGGAAAGAACTTTACAATCCTCCCATTCATCCCAGCTATTTCCAGGTCTGGATAGATAGTATCAGACTGTAAACTCTGCCTTTTGGATTTTTTGTAAGGCACTCTGATAAAAAGGGCTTGTGGATAATAGAAAAACCGAGAAGAGTGGTGATGTCTTGTTTATTGATGCTGTCAAGCAGCAATGGGTATAGAGGTCAGGAGGATTTTAAATTAAATGGGATTTAATGACGCAACACACTTTTCTCTGTGACAGCTTCCATCCTAAATAAACCACCTGGAGAACGGAAGTAGTTGTGACAAGAGGGATATGGCAGCTCTGAACTTAATAAAAAGTTAAAATGCTGACATAACACTGTGCTAGGTCATGCATCTAGTATGGATCAGAAGATCCTCACAGAAAATGAATGCAGGATGACAGCCAAATTGCCCAAACCATGTGGCTTTTTTAGCATAGCAGAGAAAGCAAAATAAAGAATAAAGCTCCCTTTGGGATCGTCACAAATTAATTTTCCCAGACCAAAATGCCAGAGTCTGGTAAAAATGCACTGTGTTTTGGGATTGATATAGTGCTGCAGTTAATTTCCTCTGGAAATGTGTTAGACCTTTAGTGATCACTGCAGGCCAGGACTTTGTCCTGTTTTCCTCACTGACATGTTGCTCCACTTTTGTTGAAACACAACAATTTTAGCAGATAGTGAGTTGTATGTTCTGGTTTTTGTAGGGCTGTTTCCTAATTTTTCACTGGTGTAGTTTTTGCAATGAACTTTTTATTTCTTCTAAAACAATAAAATTTGACATGATGAGTGGCAAATAGACTGAGATAAAGTAGAAGGGGGAGTCTAATGTGGAACTCTAACATTTGCAAATTAGCCAAGATTTCTCTTATAAGTGATGGAAGAATTTGCAGTGTCCCAGCATCTGTAGTCATGTGACACTCTGGAGTAACCCTGACAGAGCACACAGGGCTGGAAGGTTGAGGGGCTACACATGCAAATCTGGAGGCTGCCTGGAACTGTAGGCTGAAAAATTTTAGAAGATACTAAATTATGGAGGAACGAAGGAAGATGTGAACATTGAAAGGAAAGAGAGGTCCTTTCTTTCTGAGGATGCAGAAGGAAAAAGTAGAAAATGAATGTAAAACAAAGAAATAAGGGCAGAATTTCCATAGCTGTTTTTCAAGGATAAAACCCAACAGTCTTAATAAGCATCACTGTCTGACCTGAGCTCACTTCAGAACCAGCCCTTGGCTAGAATTTTGATTAGTGATTATGAGAATGTTTCCTATCACCTACAGCTTTCCAGTGATAAAGGCTGAATCCACTGCCTGAATCCACTGGTAAATCTCACACTTTATGAACCTAGTAATGAATCATGATTTCTCTTTTATATTAGCACTACTCACACAGTGTTTATAATGCTCAAAGCATAGTAATGCACATATTCTATACAGTGAGCTAATTGCATCCAGAATTATTTGTTTAACAATAGGACGACCCTGAAAAGCTAGTTTTAAGATGTAAAGCAGAAAAAATTACTTCTTGACATGACATGTAGCAAAGGCTTTCCAATAAAGGCATATTTTTACACTTCCTACTCCTTTGTGTATGAATATGCACATGTAACAACTATTCAGAAAATCATACAAATTTGTTTATATTGATGTGATAGATTTTGAAATTTAAAACTCTTCTCACTTATTTACTTTTAATTTAAGAGAGCTGTTCCCATGAGGCATACTTGCATGATAATAGACTGGTATTTTTGGTTCTAATGAAGAATGGAGTTTGCCACATTCTGACTTTTGTTCGCAGCTGAGAGTGCTTAGAGAAGAGCCTCTGCATTTTTTAACACAGCATCAACAGACACTTATATTCACTGTGTTTTTATTACTAATGAAGGCATATCAGTAGTTTCATGCATTGATCTGATACTGAATTAAGGAAAGACAACACTAATGAAAATAAGCGAGGTCATTCTTCCACAATACATTGCACAGTAGAACTCAAATTTAACATATTTTGAACTGTGCCAACACTAAGTCTCAGAAAAGGATGTCTTTATGTAAAATGATTTTTAGTAGTTTTAAGAACAGCCCAATGAGTTTGAGGATGTTTATCTTCCATCATGGTATTGGTCAGGAAAAGAACAAGGTTTTTCTTCTCTCCTAGTAATCATGATTCTGTTTTTCAATTATTCCCATCAATACCTTGATTTATTGCTTATCTGGCTATTCTACCTCTTGATGAAACACTCTTTGGCCAGTTGTCATGAAAGTAAATGTTGAAGTTGAGACTTCAGGCTGTGGTCAGATGGACCAGATGCTATCACAGCCCATTTATTTCTCCTGCTCTATCGGCCTCCACCCAAGTGAAGGCAGGAACCCAGCTCTCCCAGCACTCATCTGCTCCTGTACAGTATTGCTTAGTTTAGTTTAGCAGCTTGCAATGCCAGTTTAAGCTAAATAGCCATTTCTCTCAACAACAAAGGTGAAGAGTATTCATGCTAAACATTATGAGGTGAGCAGACAGAAGAATTTAGAAGTGTTACCTTCCTAAATTCTTTTACCTTAAAGAGATGCTCTGATCAGTTACCTATGCTCAGGGCTTTTTGGGTTTGTCCTTGACTTGTCACAGGGTTGAGGGGAGAAATTCAGATTTGTCGGAAACAGCTCTGAGAACAGCAGTTAAAAATATCTCTTGAACATGCTGTATACATACCTTCTGTTATGCAAGCATTATTTTCCTTCTTTCTGATAACAGAGATGTAAACTATCTTCAGAGAATACCTCAGGGTAATTCATGCAGTTTCTTATTAATGCTGCTCTATCAGAGCATCCAAGTCAGTGCAAAGCAATCTAGCAAGTGGAGGAAATGGTGAGTCATTATTAAATTTATGAGAAGCTGGTTCATAAATCCTATATAATCACTTTTTCTGAACTGACTTGGGAAAATCCTTTAAAGCTGCCTCATTCTATTTGGCATCCACAGTAGCTCAGTGTGATAGAAAAGATTTACCTTTCCCCAGACAACTTCTCAGAGCCCTTGCTTTTCAGCTGACAGTGAGAAAAGAGCCTGTAGCAGTGTATTTAAAATTAGAGTCAGATTTAAAGTCTTCGAAGGAACCTGAATTTAAGCAAAGATTAGGCACATAAAACCAAAATTACAACTCAAGCCCTCTCTGTAATTCCCTCACTCTGGAATTATTGAAGCACCCTGGGTACCCAGCTTATTTATGTCAAAGCTTCTGATGTCTCTGCACATGGTCCTATTCTGAATAGTGCAAAGCCCAATGAGGATCCAGAGCTGGGGTGGTTTTCCTCCTAACTCCCCCATAGGTTCTGCTTCAGCAGCCCTCCTAGATACCTAGCGCCATAGGAAAATTAAGGATTCATAGGTGGAAAGTAAAAGAAAAGGAGCAAGATCAAAGCCTGATGTTGAGGGCTGATACAGGGCAGTCAGACCCTGAGGTATCAGGGGACATCTCTGATGGCTCTTTCATGCCAGATCAGCTCCTCAAGCCTCTCTCCTGAGCTGCAGGTTCCAAGCAGGTGCATGTGCCCATCTTCAAAGACGGGCATGATTTTGGATCACACACAACCCTCAAAGTGCCCTACTGGATGCCCCTCGCTGGCCACCGCCTTGAGCTCTCAGTCACACATATGGCCCTGCTGCAATTCCTGGCAGCAGCATCTGCTTTGAAAGAAGGACAAGGCTCCAAGTCCAGTTTCAGTGCCCAAAACATGGAGTGTCAGAGCCTCACTCCAGTGCAAGCTCTCAGCAGTCTGGTCCCTGGAGAGGGAGAGGAGTCTGGGGCTCACAAAGGCTTCTGTCTGCAACTGAGCTTCTCCTGAGCCAAAACCAGTTTGGAAAGCCAGAAACTCTACTACTGTCCCAAAAGGACTCTTCAAAGCTGCCCAAATCAATTATTTTATGCAATATTTTTGAAAGTATAAGATATATTTTTCATCTTTGAATTGCTGAACAACAGTTACATCTTTTATTTCCCATAGCTTTTGCGTATTTTCCAGCTCCAGAACAGAATTTGTTACCTTGATAATTTTGAGGGTTTTGACTTTTTTATGACCATCCTTCATGTTCCTTCTAAACCCCTCGGCTAATCAGCAGATCTACCAGGGTATGCTCCTGAAATACACTGTACTTGCATTTCACATCAGTGACTACTGGCATAGAATCAAAAAGCCTAATTGGGATTAAATATTCATATAAAATACAGAACAGTGTTAACAGCAGAAGCCTAACTGGCATGTTCTGTTTTCCTGCCTTTGCAATAGCTGTGTGTCCCTCTTTTACTCCACTCTCATTCTTGACTTTACTGATTCCTGCTTGTCACTGAGCTTACATATAGGGTTTTTTCCTTCCCCTTTGATTTAAAACAGTAGTTGTAAGAGCTCGGCAGCTGCCAGGGTTATTCTTTTATTTAAGCCATCAGACTCACTTTGTTACATTAATAAGTGAGAGACCATTATTTTTCAAGATGCTTTTCTCAGACTTCTGCCAGCTTAGAGACAATTTCTCCCCAAATTTACAGGGCTTGTGAAGAGGAACAAGGCTCGCAATGGCTCAGTTCTCTGTAAGCATATCAGATCTCAACCTGAAACATAATGACCACCTAAACTATACATTTAATATAGTGCAATTTTTATGATAATATTTCATGATCCTCTGCTACAGCGTTATTATAGGTAGTCTAATTCGTTATCGTCTTCCAACAGAAGAATTCATTACCTGAAGTTTTTCTTGTTTGCATTGACATAACCAAATAATGAATGGCAATTGATGTGTGAAGGGAAAGTTACTAGTGCAGAGATTTTACAAATGAGAGACAGAAAGCAATTTAGAAATCAATTATCAAAACTAGCCCTGAATTTTTTGGATTTGTTTTTTTTCCTTTGATTAGTGGAGGAAATTTGCATTGTATATTTCTTCTTATTGAACTTTCTTTTTGTCTGGATTTCTTTTGCGTTATATTGATTTTATTTGTCAGCATTTCTTTCTTTTCCATTGCAGAAACTCTAAACAGTGCACATCCTTCAAAATAACTGGAATGATACAACACCAGCAGTGTGCATGTATAGATTATTAAGACCTTAAATAACTCTGATGTTGCATTCAGTGATCTGAATTTTCATGCTGCAAATGTAAATGCCATGTTCAATTTTACTTTCTTCTGTTGCAATGCAAGTATGAATATTGCCATTTTCTGTAAACCCAAAAAAATCTGGCAAGGCAATAGCGCTTCTGGGCCTGACAGTGATGGCAGCATTTCAGCTTCCATTAAACAAATGGGAAAAGACTTAAAAAATTAAACACAAAGTTGAATATTTCATAGTGACTTCGCTAAATGGGACTGGTCTTTCTCTTCCAGAGAACTCTACAGAAAGTGACTTCTTGTGGCATACAGAGATGTGCCATGTCTAAGTTGTCTGTCTGCAGGTGTGCAGGGACTCCTGCTCCACAGCCTTTCTCAGGCAAGGCTTATCTCAGCTGGCCAAGCTGGGGGGTGTGGCCCCAAAGATCTTAAACATAGACCATGGAGAAGGGTGCTATAATAAAAAGACTGGAGAAGCACTGCTGCTTCTCAGCATCTGGTCTTGTTCTCATGCCATTGCAAGGAGATCTTCAAACATCCCCCCCTTCCCTCCATAGACCTTGGATCTTACCTGTGCAAGGATTTAGATACAAGATGAGAAAATTAGCGAATTACTGGGGTTTTCTGTTTCATTTTGGGGAGTTGGCATTTTACCAGCTCAACCCAAGACACATGACAAAAAAAGGTTCCCACAGTTTTCAGGTGCCACTTCTTAATTCCTTCCCAGCGTTGGGTGACATGAACTGTTTGATGCCCAGACCTCTGATGTAATGAGCTCCTATGGTACTTTGGGGGTGTGTGAAAGGTGGAGGGGTAGTGGTGGATGCAGATGTGTGGGGGCTGGCAGCATAGGCTGTGCTCTGCCTAGCACTGGGGAGGACAAATCAGTGCAGTGAGAGGAGTCACAGCTGCAGATGCACCTGTACTGTCAGTCCACAAAACGGAGGCTGTGTCGATTGTTGATGAAACCTGGAAACAAGTATGTTGCTTGTTCAAGAAAGCTGAGGGAAGCTCAGTAAGAAATAAAGTGATGTTATTCAGCCCATATCCTTCCTAGGTTAATCCACAGTGTGGAGGACACTGGATGAACTGAGGCATCACCGCTTTGTAAAGCTAAATAGCCCTAGTAAAGCTGTGGCTGTGCCTTATATCCCATTTTAATATCCCTGTGAACTGTAAAAGCTCCATTACAAAATAAACAGCGCAGGAAAGATCTTCTGGAAAGTAAAGTGTTAACAGTGTTTTGAGGATGTTCACATTTTCTCTATGCACTTTCATATGTATGCAAGTTTGTACTGGAATTGAGCTCCTAAAAAAAGGCTTATTGCTAAAATATTCCACATAATATTTGACAAAATTTTATAAAATGCAGCTCATAAAATGCTGCAGAATGTCTTGTATGGTACAAAGCTGCAAAGTGCCTCTCATAAAATACTCTGAAACCTGTATTTTGAAGCAGAGGATAGATCAAACGCTGCAGCAAATGAATTTGGATGACACCTGGCTTTCACAGTGATGGGTTTATTATTGGAATGTGCTGTGCTGGCAGAGATGTGAGGAGGGAGGGGAGAAGGCAAGGGGAAGGGAAGCATGGAGTGCCATCTCGTGTAATGAGCCAGCCCCAGCTAGGGAATATTTATATACACAGAGGAATAGTGTTACTAGAAATTATACCTCTCCATCCTTCCCAGCATAATTACCATTCTGGGCAAGGAGCAAAGCCATAGACATCCCTCTCAGCTGGGCAAAGCTAAATGGGCATCAGCTCCGTGGAATGTGGTCAACACTGTGCCTGCCTTCCAATCTCTTAATAATACTTATGTTTGTTTCTCTTGTTCTGTGTAAGACATCACAAGAAAGAAAGTGGCTCCAGCTCCTTCCTTGGGACTGTCAGGACAGATGTATCCCAACTGCCATGTCCATGGGGAGTTTTTGTTGGAGGGAAGATTTTGTCCTAGAGTAGGGTCTGCACCTCACAGCACCATAGATCCTGGTATCTGGCTGGTTTCTATGGCCCTCACTGGTGCCCACAGAAATGTTCAGTTCAGTGTTGACATCCTAGCTCAGGATCCTATCTATAGGATTACTTTTAGCAGAATGCCATTGGCCTTCTTGGCCACCCGGGCACACTGCTAGCTCATGTTCAGTTTCCTGCCAATCAGAATCCCTGGGTCCCTTTCTGCCTGGCTGCTCTCCAGCCACTCCATCCCCAGCCTATAGCACTGCATGTGGTTGTTGTGGCCAAAGTGCAGGACTCAGCACTTGGTCTTGTTAAACCTCATCCCTTTGGAATCAACCCATCTCCCTAACAAAGTATAATTAGTAAAGCATAGGAAAACACAGTAAGAATTGGTTGCTCACTCCTATAATGTCAGATGGGGTGAGAGGAGACAGGATAGCTTATTGGTTACCCTCCCAGAGATGATGGAAGTTTTTCTCCCCAATTTTTGCTCATGTCCAATCTCTTCTTATACCCTTTTTCCTTCTCTCTTTCTTTCTCTCTTTCTCTCTCTCTTTCTTCCCTCAGATTCTTCAGCTAAAATGAATCTTTTTTCACACCTTAAGGCTGCCTGTTTTCACTTCCAGTCTTTACTTTGAATAGGTTGATGAAAGAGTTGGCACTTTTACCATCTTCTCTACATTTTTGCATAATCCTGTTTCTAAGCTCTGTCTGAATTCAAGGAAGTGGTATGAATGCCATGCATGTAAATATCTGTGTGAGATGTGAGCTAGCATGACATTTTGACTTAGCAGCTAAAGAGATGCCAAAGTCATGTGTTAAATGGATTGGTGGATCTCAAGATGAAAACTAGGAACCCTTGTTAAATAGGCCTATTCCTAAGGAAATCAGTAAATTCTTTACCACTGAAAGTCTTATTTATTTATCTGTGCTGCATTTCTGTGGTTTTTCTGTTCCTCTGTATATGTATAAAAAGTATACATAAAAAGAGGAAAAGTACATATATGTTTGTGGACTGATTATTACTACGTCTGAATAATTCATAAAATAGACACTATAAGCCTATGTTTATCTGGAGAAAGAAGCTCTCCCTTCCTCCAGGGAAGAGGGGACGGAAAAAGAGTCTTTTAAAGTACTTGGCCATTCTTCCACCTCTGTAACAAATCACTTATGCATGAGATGTCAAGCTCTCACAGCTTTGTGACACTGGCTCACACTTTGAACACGTTCAAAATATCAAGCATTTGAGAAGTCTTGCTGAAGTTGGGGAGAGTAATTACATACCTGACATTGGTTCCTGAGGGCATACTAGCCTGAAGGTGCATTTGTACTGTGGCTGTTGTTTTGAACATATGCTGGTCATACACAGACTCCTGGCATCTCCTTCAGTGTCTCAAGGCCCATGATCCCTGCAGGAAATTGAATTGGCTGAGATGTTTCCTGTTTGCAGTTCTCACTGTTGCACCCTGCCAGTGGAGCCCAGGAGCAGAGCAGGTGGGTTTTCACTGCTGGAAAATGGAGACCTGATCTGAAGAGATTACCATAACACATTTTAAAAGTACCCCAAGCCTGTCTGCAGCAGTGTTTACCCCATTTTAAGCACCAATACTACTTCCACATTGCTGAAACAGCTCTAAAACTTCCCTCTGCAGAGGATACAGGTGCCATTGGTTTTCCTCATCCATCTTCTCTATCACATATCACAGGGAAACAACCTTTGCTGGGGCTCCTATTTTTACATCCATTTGTGATTCTGTAGTCCTCCCATTGCAACTGAAAACATGCCAGAACCAAATTTTAATAATTTTGTACACTGTAGATTAATCCAAATACTTTTTCTTTCTATTTTCTAGTCAGTTAAGGTTTCTTATCCTCAAGCCTGTGTAGATGCCCTCATTTTACAGTGATTTCATTGATGCTTTATAGAAACTTCCCTCAAAATATGCAAGAACAATATACGGTATGTGGGAGAACAGGTCACCTTGTAAGAGACCCAAATCCAGTAAAAGTACCAATTGACACATAACAAACGCATGCAGCTCTGGAAGCTTTGCAATTATTTCTTCTGAAACTGGAAGAAGTTATGTAAGCTTAAATGGCAGACAATCAGTTTATGCAAAATATTCATTAGGTTGTCCAGGGAAATCTCACAATTTTCCTCACAAATATAAGTACAAATAAACAATTATACATTAGTATAAACCTTGTGCTGAAGTCAACTCATGATTTCAAATACCATGCTTCATAATAATAAACATCAAGAAAAATGAGCAAATCAGGTATTTAATAGATTGGCAATTGTATTTTAATTGGGTTGTGCGTTTATAAAATGACATTAAGTGATCTCCAGTGAATAATTTTACAAGGTCTATTTATATGTATATTACTTAGAAATAATGGAAGTTTTTGGAAAACTGTTACTATGTGAGGAAATGCTACGGTGAGGTTTTTTCATGCTTTATCCCAAATGCTTCCAGTATTGAAGCAACTGGAGCATTATTTACTTCACCTGTGATGCAAAATTGCCTACCTTGCCCAAAGATACTACCTATTATACACGACCACAGGGGACTCAGGCAAAAAGGATCTGGAGTGAGTGCTGTGGTGCTGGGGGAGGATGGGCTTAGCATCTAGTACTGGAGTTAGACCCCTGCTTGTTCTGTACCAAAATTCAGCAGCACTGGTCCAGTTTCGTGGCTGTCCTCAGCTGTGCCATGGGTTGAGTAGCCCTGCTGATGCCTGTGGGAATGCTCACAGGTCAGAGCCTGGCTGATCTGAGGAACAGGTACTCAAGGAGTATCTGCTCAGATATGACATCAATCTAGACAGTGTGTGAGAATGGTCCTGTACTTCTGCCTAGTGAGCAAAGGTACACAACACACTGTTCAGGCTGGCTTGCTCTATAGCCATCCTTTGCATTTTGGGGCACCATCTTAGTCATCTGGCCTTGCTCACCTACCCACCTGCTGTATGATGAGATGCAAGGTTTGCGGGTACTGACCTGGAATACCAGCCTACTGACATCACTCATCACTCTGAAATAAAGTACCAGCTTTGAGATGCCTCCATCAACTTAACACTACACTGCAACCTAATTTATCTGCTTCCTTCAGGCATTCGGCAAATTGTTGTGGGTAGTGGCATTACCCCCACTTGGCAGCAGTCTCTAAAACAGCAATGCCATGCATGCAGCCTTCCACACGTTTCTTCTTTATATTCCTTCAGGAAATATACAGCCAGAGACGGCATATGTGGATGCAAACTACTCCACTGTTTCTCATCCTAGTCCTGAGCAGAGAATCCAGCCAGGGCTGTAGTTCTCTAGTTCACCCTCTAGTGCTGCACTGAGGCATACTAAAAGCAGCAGCAGGAAGTAGGGCTGCCCGTTCTCAGACCTCTGGTCAGTTTATACCCAAGCACTTCTCCAAATAATGACTGAACCTGTGCCAAAACCAGGCCAAGGTGACATAAACAGATGGTCATTGTAGTATCAAAGACTGTGCTGTAATCACTCTCAAATGTAGTGAATGCATCAGAAATACACCAGAGTCCACTAAAATGGAACAAAATCACTATTTTCTTTATTTTCCATTGCAGAAGGAAATAATGTCATTTGCAGTCCATTTTTCACTCCCATAATACCATAAAATGTTTGTTCTAATGCTGCAGCCAGGTGAAAGAAGTTGGCAAGCTCCTGAGCATATCAGGAAGCATGTTTTTTTCAGGTCTATGCAGGAGAAATGGCCCATCACTAGACTCCTTTTAGTGGCAATTTCCCTGTTGATTCTTTAACTGTTTTCTTTTTCTGTCCAGGAAGTGTGACTTCAGAACCACTGTTCTCAAGAGGAACGTTCTTTGCTCACTTGTCTGTTTTGGGAGGAGAGAACAGAAAGTTTTGGTGCTTACTGTTTTCTACTGATATACTTCAATAGCAGGAGCCTGGAAAATGAAACTGTGAAAGCCTTCAAAGATCACGGCTGACTGGCAGTGAACCTAAGCATATAGAAAGAATTTTCTAGTGTCCAGTGCCTAAAAAACCCAATTAGATGGAGAGACAGAGTTATCGCAAGTGAGAATAGCCTGAAATCCCATAGCTGATCTCTGTGACACCATGTCTTGAAGTATTGTAAGGGAACAGCAGACATTCAAGACCTCCAAAAACAGAGCTGTAAGAAACAACTCTTATTCCAATCAGGCTCAAGATTTTTCGTCCCTTGCACATTCTGTATCTATTTCCTATATTTCTCACTTTGCTTCCTTTTAACATTTTGTTTCTTGTTCTCCTCCCAGATTTCTCCCGTCTGTATTCCCTACTGCCCTTTTAGTGATCTTTGAATACCTTCTTCCTCCTTTTTGGTCACATACAGTCACATACAAGAAACCAGAAAATGGATAACTGTCTGGCTTAAAGGAGACAGAAAATCTTTTAGAGAGTGCTCCAAGAGGTTTAACTCAAATCAAACACATTATGAACCCTAAGAAACCCAAATTCATCTTACATGATTATAAAAAAATATGCATTGTTTTCATGAATATATAAAACATGGATGCAGGACTTCCAAGTGAGATCTGCACATCACTAAATCAGTCAGGAAAAAACACTTTCATTCTTCCATTGGCTGGCGACTTGCAAATGATGTTAAACACGAGCGTTTAATGAGTCCTGATAACTGATAGCAGAAGGAAGATCTACACGAAGACCAGGACGGGTTCCAAAAGCTATGGTGCTGCTGCCACCTGAGGTTTTCTTCTGGAAATGCAACCATTTTGTGGAGGGGGTTGCACAAAAATTGGGGTGTAGGTGGAAGAGGGATTCTGAAACTCTTTTGTGGTGGGAGAGCCTCATCAATATAAGAAGAGCCTGTCCTCGTGGGCAGCCCAAAGCTGACACCTTTCCCAACACCGCACAAGAGCTGCGTGAGCAGTTCTGAGTGCACACAGATGCCAGCACAGGCAGCCTGCCCTCCTCGCTGCCCTTACCATCCTGGGCCCCCTCCTTGCTGTGTGCTGGCATCAGTGCTTTTGCACTGGGACAGATCAGAGACATGATCCAACTAAAATCAAATGATTTTCGGACTGCAGCTGGAACACTGCACCCAGATCTGGGCTCCTCAACATGAGAAGAATGTACCAATGAAATACAGTAAACCTAGCAAAGGACCACCACAAGGGTTAAGCCTTGCCCTGGGAGAGGGGTCTGAGAGACCAGGGCTGCTTCATCCTGAGGAAGAGATGCCTTTGGTGGGTTCTTATAGCAGCTGTCCATTATCCACACAGAGGTTATCAAAAAGACAGAGGCAGGCTTTCCCCTGCAGTCTACAGTGAAAGGACAAGAGAGTAGGGGTGTTAAGTTGAAAAAAGAGGTTCAGACTGGCTGCATGTAAAACTGTTCACAATGAGGGACAGTCAGGCAGGGGTAAGGTTGTCCAGAGTTGCACAGTTGCTGTCCTTTGAGGTTTTCAAAGCCAGTCTATACAAAGCCCTGAGCAACATGGTCTGATCTTCCAGCTGAGCCTGCTTTGAACAGGCAGTAGGACTAGAGACCTCTGGAGGTCCCGGCCAGCCGATGTGTCCTGTCATCCTTAAGCCAGTTGTGTCTTCATAGAACTTTGTATCAGTGTGATGTTTCAACTATATATGCAAAAATATTTTTATCTGCTTCTACCTTGACCTAAGTTAAATTAAGGATTGCAAAGTAATGAGAAAAAGTGAAGGCATTCCACCATTATGATGCCTACAATCTTTAAAACCAGAATCCTGTACAGCTCTTGCATAAGCCATGGTCCATATGCACTGCTCTAGAGTATCTACAGCACAGCTGGGGGCTCTTCTCACTCCACACCCAGACATCAGTGTTGAGCAGCGCATTGCAATACTGCTGCCCAAATCCATATAGCCCTGATATAGCATATGACAGAGAAAATTAATGGGGTTTTTTAAAAGACTAGTAAATATAAAAAAGGCATTTAATGATATATATTTCATCATCTTCCCATCATCCATCATTGGTATCTGATTTAAATTTGGAAAGACCATGCTATCATTTGTGAACAGCTTTTGATCCTGCTCCTGACTTTCTCCTACTTGTTGTAAAATACCATTTTGATCATAAAACCTATCATCTAATACAAATTTCTCCCACAGTAGACCTTGGCTTTGCACGTGATGAACATTGATGTACTAGACCAAGCATTTGCAAAGCTAGTTTTCTCCATCATGTTTACCATCACATCTTTCTGGCTGGAAAAAGTATAACCTAGATACATTTAAAAATTATTAAAATAGGAACACAGAGTGCCTTTTTGAATTGTGACTTTCACCAAGAGAGTCTTTTGGACTCTGCTTCAAAGGCTGTCAAAACTTCCATTATATCCTCAAATATTATAAAATTAAGCTACATTTTTTGAGATCATAAAATATTATTAAACTATGAATAACTATAGCTTTTAATATTCTTTTACAATAATTTTATTATTTATTGCTTAGATTCCTTATAATAGTAAATTTATTGCACAATATTTAACATCAAATAGAATAAAGCTTAAAAAATTAAGATAATCCCCTCCCCCAATCTGACAATTCAGAAAAAAAAAGATTTTATTAGTGTACAGAAGTTGATACTTGTTATTCCATAGCTTAGACATAATTTTACAGAGTGTTTTCTCTTTTTTAGTAACTTCTCTGACAGTTGAATCCAGAACTTATTTGTACCCATATTTTCAGTGCAAATATGAACCACCACTTGGGATCTCAGGCGTGACACAGCAAACCCCAAAATTATGTTTGTACTGGAATTATATGTATCTATATTGATATAGATATATATCATATATGAGAAGAAGTAGGGAGGGAGAGAAGGGATGGAGGGTGAAAAATCAGGCAAAGAAAATTCAATGCTTATATTTTCCTAATGCGTCGAATTTTTCCTGTTTCTTACATTAATATTTTATTGTGCATTTTAGCTCCATTGAATAAATCCCATCTATGTATGTGGTGGAAGAAGAAGATGAAAAAGTCTGTAATTTTCAGTGAGATTCCTTAAATATTTTCAAGCTGAACAGATGCTTGAAATAAGCATACACTGGGTCAGTGTCCAACTGCACTGCTTGGTATTTATAAGTAGTAGTGCATGGCTAATATAATAGTTACTTCCATTCTAAATTCCCTCTTCAGCTGTTCATAACTTCCCAAAGCAAATTCCTTTTACACCTTAAATTGTAAATACTTGGCCTCATGCAAAAAGCCAATCTTTTTATATTGGTTCCTGGAAAATCCACCCATCTGAATTCACATTGTATGGATAAGACACAAGTGATTACCATGAACTCTAGCCCAATTTTTTCATTCGTATAACTGAGAATAGCCATGAAGGTCCAAGCATGTTTAAAATTACAAAATTCAACCTCTCATTTTACAACAAAGCTTCTGCAGATACATCATGTCTTACACTCACAAGTTCACTGAACTCAACAAAAATTTGAGGAGGATCAAGGTTGCACTTGTATGCTGTTTAGGGAAGGACTGAGCACCCACAGTCTCTGCCAGGGGCAAGGAGCCATGGGGAAGACCCACGGGTGATCTCCATGAAGGTGAACAGGCCAGGGCCCATCCCACCAACCAAGTAAGTGATTGGGAGGCTGGGGGAGCAGCCAGGGGAACCCTCCAGCCCACTGCCAGATGTGCTTGAGGTGACATACTAGGACTGGGGACAAGCTGGAGCGTCAGTCTGCAAGTCAGGGTCTGGGTGAACAAGGTCCACAGCCAGGCAGGGATGGGATAAGGCTGGAGACACAGTCACTTACAACTTGTCTGGGGACAGACCAAGGGCCCCTGGCTGAGCAGAAATGGGGCCCACTTTAATGCCTTTCATTCTGCTAAGAGCTCTTAAAAAGCTAGGCAACTGGACAACACTAAGCAAGTGATTTATAATCCAAACATTTGAAAACTAGAAATTTTTAAGAGAATTGAACAGTTATATTCTTTGGAGCTATTGCTTTCTAAATACATGTCATGCCATGCTGGTTCCTACTGCTCTGTCTGTGTATGAATACTACACAGCATGTATGAAAATGTCATTTTTAAGACATACCTTGCAATTCTGTCACAAATCACAGTAAAGATCTGGATAATATGCAAATACTGAAAAGCTTTGGCTATTCCTATTAATGTATTCAAATATGTTTGCTAGTGTAGAGAGAAACTCTCACTTCAAAAACAGAAGCTCTAAGTAGGTACTTTGTCTAATACAAAAATTCCACTTCAAAAAACACAATATATGTCAATCTTAAAAGAAGCACCATATGATAATTGCTACCCTTCTGGTTTTGAAAGTAGACTGGATATTCACTGAAAGGCTTTGATCACAGTCTACTCTGCATTCCCTCCAACTGAATGGTCTGATTTGTTTTAATTTGTTAAATGTCACACAGTTGAATTTTGTCATCAAAATTAAGAAATAACATTTCAACATTTCAGAGGAGCTGAAGTTCATACTACCCTTTTTCAGCACAAAATAATGAAACTACTGTTAAAGAAGTACAGAAGTATTTGCAATATCAAGACCCTTAATGACTTTTTCTCTTACCTTCACAAAAAAGCAATGCTTAAAATACACATTGAGGAGATTGGGATTGGTATAAACCCCAGCAGTAACAGTGTTTTACTTCAGTTGTACTGGAGGCTTTCAAAGTCTATTTAGTCTCAGGAAAAATTTATTGCTATTGCAGGTTTCAATTATTGGCGACAAGGGTTTCTCAGCTAATGTTGACAAGGAAAATCCATTGTCAGTGCAATTATAAAAGTATTGGCAGAGACATGGGAGATTATGTGTCATCACATATCTTGAAAAGGTGCTGAAAATGCTTTTCTTGTGTATGTGGCAGGATTAGATATTTTTTTTGCCTGTCTGCCCCCTGCTGCTCTTCCTACATCAGAGTAATTAGGATAAATAAATTCCTATTTGACCCTCTTCAATGCCTGTGGTGCATAAACCCAACCTGTAAGACAGCACAAGTGTTACACTTAATCCACAGTTCAGCAGAGCACTTAAACATATATTTTGAGACCAGATTTAGAGGTAAGTTTAAAAAAAAAACCAGTTCCTAATGGCACTGGTGAATTGGGGCCTTAACAGACATTCATGGCCATTGCTCAAGGATACCATGAGTTAATGTAAATCTTTGAAGAGCAGCACTTCTTCCATGCCGCAGCCAGTACTGCAGCTGCATTGCCAGGCATGCTCTGTCCCTGGACTCTCACCCAGGTACTGCTCCATGGGGATCTCTGCTCAATCACACACAACTGTTCCTCCTTACACTACCTTTGAGGTTTCCTCAGGATCATAATTTGATGATGTCTACTGAGAACCAGCTTACACAGATATTGTCTAGGGTGGAAGCAACATAACAGCCCCAGCATACCATGGTGTGGAGAGATGCCAAGAGCACTGTGAAGCCACACATGGAAGCAGAAATCCCAAACACAAATCCAGATAAAATTCTCACACCAAAAGCACTTTCCATCAGACCTTTTTTTTTCTTTTTGAATATATTTTAATGTAGTCAACATCAGGATATCTTGTATAGTATAAGCAAATATTTTTATAAAGTCTGACACAAAATGGAAGTGCCAGTATTTATTTGTAAATTAAGACTTCTGCATTATTTTTCTTAATACAAAGCAGAACAGCCCATTCTATGAGAATACCTAGGCATAGGGTAACTTTAGAATCCTTGATCACTCAGTAGGACAAGAAGGACTAGTATTTTATATATGCCAGTGTGGTCTCAGGAAAACCACTTTCACAGACAATAGTTATCAGCACAGAAAGGCATTAGATGAAGTAAAGAATCATCTTAGGTAAATGTGTTATGAGTTTGAATGCAACACTGGCTGATGACAATACAGAAAAAAATAAGACTATAAATGAAAGCTTTACTTTGAATGTAATGGCTTTGAACTTTTTCTATAGTGTTCCAACTGCAAATTGTTTTTTTAACCACAAATAAATGTTTGTGGATAAAGCCTGTAAGATTTGCTGGCAAAGATGCACAGTCAGAGCTATAAATATGTGGGAAAATCTAATAGTTCAAATTTACTCCAAAGGTCATCTGGAGTATAAATGTATTCTCAGAAAAATTATGCAGAAGTTTTATCATTCTCTTCTTCACATGGGCTAAGATTGCAGGAAATAAGTAAGTCCTCACAAAATATAATGACAGGAAGAGAAAAATGCCTGTGCTGTGACTGAATCCAGTTTCTTCTAACAAATTATTATGTGTTCTGTGACATAAATTCCAACCATTAATCACTTCCATAGGCATGAAGCCAGAAGAACAGCGCTGTTAAGACTGGTTTCAGCTAACCCTTGGAATATTTTACTCTTGAAAAGGTTGCATTTCCTAGACAAAGGAGGTTTACATGCAGCTTGGCAAAAAGTTAATGTTAAAAGGAAAAGCTAAAACATAAAATCAACTTACAACTGTAAAGCTTTGACTTCTGAATGAAAGAGTTTTTATTGTTTCTTCATGTGTTTTGCCTATATATAAGCCAGGAAACATATATAATCAGTATGTGAGTTACAATGCACAGATGCAAGACTTGTTAATGTGGGATGCAACTCCACTATCATAAAAGGGAAATGCAAAGTCATTTATGTCGCTTACATCCAATGCTCAGGGCACAGGAGAACATACAAAAAGTGTGTGTGTTTGCCAGAATAAAAGGTAAAAATAAACATATTCCAGGCAAGATACCAAAGATTTTTCCTTTTGCTTTGCTTGCGGATGGGCATAAAGTCCAAGGAGCACTCTTGTATTTGGAGTGTTTCCAGGATGGCTGTAAGAGATACAGTTCACACTCTTGTCCATAATGAATGGGAATAAGCTACACTTTGTGGGAATATCTATGTGCTAATTAGCACCTTTTCTTCTGCAACTATATTTTAATTAAACAATCTTTAACAGAAAACAGACTGATAGCAAGTCCCCCCAAAACAAGCATACAGAAAAGCCTCTGCCTCTTTGGCTGAAATGGTAAGGATTCTGTCATGGCTGGAAAATTGCACGATGCCACCACATCACAAAAACCAAGAAAATGATTACAGGGTTTCCATATGTACATAAATTAAATAAAATCATGTGCAGATACTTCCTATCACCTCTTATGTCTCAATTACACCAGTCAAAGAGTTATTTGTAACATTCTTGACAGTAAAAGACAAGTTAATTTTCCCTTCTTATTTTGTTCTATTCTAAACATTTATCCCAGGGAGTGAAATTTCAAGTCATTTAGTTCAGATTTTCCTCCTATTAAAACCAGCCCAAATTCTTCAAAAACCCTCACCAAAATACACATAAATAAAATTTACACTTAAAATACTCAGATTACATACTGCACCACCTGCCTGGCCTGCCAGCAAAGAGATGGCCACTACCCTCACCAAAGACTCTACATGCGCACAGTAGAACATGAGGGCATATCTCAACTGATTCCCACTTAATTATCTCTGCCTTCATCAGTACAGAGTTGGTTCAAAGTCCACTTACTAACTTGTATTTATTGCTAATATAACTTCCCAAATTTCAAGAAACCTCTATTATTTAATGTTGTACTGTTTATGATGTTTCTTTTTAGTCAGACCTGCAGGAAAACTATTATTACTTCAAACATACTGAAATCAAACCTGAACATGACCAGGAATTTTGAAACAGTAGAACTGAAATATGCACTGTTTCTAAAATGTTCAAGCTGCTCCTGAACATAGTCTGAATTATAAGCAAAGTAAGTCTCTGGGTTTCTTAAGCACTGATAAATAAAGAAAAACTAGAAAAAACATACACTACCTACAAAAAACCCCATACAAAACATGAAATTCCTGAACGGAATTGTGCAAAAAATGAATGCTTTGGACATAAAGGAGGACACATTATTCAAAGATGCAACTGTCAATATTAAACAAGAATGCAGCCTTATTTTAAAGTAATTTCCCTTATGTACATTTGCATTCTTTCATGCACTTTGGACTACTTTGTCATAACTCACTGTTAGATCCAGTCCAACACTTCCACATGAAATCTCTGAAGCTAGTGCAGATCAAAACCACTGCCAGAAATAATACAATATGTACAGTATGTCATTAATATCTTCAACACAAATCCATTCTTTGGAAGCCCTCACTTAGCCATGTGCAACATTCAATGCCCAAGAAACTTCAGACTGTTTCAGCTGCAAAGAAAAGGAAATACTGGGCAACATCTTAGGAAAGTAACATTCTTGCTTTTGCAAAGCAGCATTGTTTTGACTCTACACCTGCTCCAAAAAGTTATAGCATATTTTTGATTCTGAGTATCTGATTTGTGGACTTCAAAGAACATTTTCTCTCCAACCAGCACATTTTCAATTGTGTTTTCTGTTCCTCTGTTGTAGATATGGTCATGTGGATATCGGCATGCAAGGTTTCACATGGAAAACTGAGCATTATTTATCATCCATTTGTAGAATTAAAACAGGTTCATGGCTCTTTTCTCCTTTTTGTCACCATTACTACACACTTCTTTCACTGCTGTGTCCACAGAATTAAAACTAGTAAATGAAAAGTGAGTGGTATGAGGATGCTGAAGCTGGGCTCTGGGACTATGAAGCAGAGAGGAAAATGAGGCTCTCTCATGTGGGATTTTCTCTCTCCAGATACCACAGTTCAGAGCAGTAATGCCATGATGGAGCACCAACAGTGCCAGCAGGCACTGGGCACTCACCACCTACACATGCTGAAGGCAGGAACACGGCTGGAGACACATGGGAGACTTTAAGTATCTTCTGTATTCTCTGCATTTTGGAGCTCTTCAATCTCCCCCTCTTCAATCTCTCCAAACAAGTTTTGCAATAAAAGTAAATAATAATAAGAACCAAATGCCAATAATAAAGCAATGTAAAACCAGAATATTATTGCTGTTCATATTTTTTTTTATGTTGCCGGATGTACAGTGGATGATTTTCTGTCCTTTGGATGTGGAACCATGGTAATTCACAAAGCCTTATATTAGGCCACTTTTTCATTTATGTCACAAGAGTGATGTTGTCAAGTTGGTAATGGACATATCAGGAAAGAAGAATATTTTGGGGTTTTTTGATATTTAAAATTGATGTCATTTTAAAATATTAATTTTTAAAAAATTTAATATTTGAAAATAATACATATTTTGATACATAAACCCACTCTCTCTATTGTCAGAAACCTGACTGGGGTTTTCTTAATCAAGATCTTTTCACATAAAAGGCATTACTAGCACAAAAAAACACAGTCCCAGTGTTAATTTTTACTAATTAAAGTAGACAATTTATCCTTTGTTACTTCAGGACAGTGGAAACTGTGTCCCATCAGTCAGATGGGACACAGTGATACACATCTAATGATTAGGCTGACATGACTTGAGAGACAAAAATACAGTTCAACACCAAAATAGAACTGTGCTAAAGTTAGTCTGTATTTAGAAATATCATCAATAATACCAGAAATGGTCTCTACATATTGGTAGATTGTTGACAAATTAAAACGTGTAAAATCACAGAAATGCAGCAGTTCTACATTTGCTTTCTGACCTGTGCAGAAGTAACAAACTTTGCAGATGCAGAATGTCAGTAAGCATCTGAAGGAAAAAAAATCTGTGTTTGTATTCTGAGAACTCAAAGGCACTTAACATGAGTTTTGTAATTTATTGCCATCATGGGAATCATAACTTTCAGGAAAGCCTGTGAGTTTCTCAAACTATATTCCCAGCATCAACCTATTTACAGAAACAATTTCAATCAGAATTACAATTACATGTGGGGCTGCTGAAAAGCATCTTTTCCCACATTGGTGCTGCTAGAAACTGTCAGTCAAAGCATATTTCAGTATTTTCTACCTTAATGATGAGATTCAGGAATGCATCTACACTAATTTTTTCCTAAAAGTTAAAAAAAGAAACTGCTGAGTTTTATGTATTTCTATCAGTACCTCATTAGAATTTTACTGCTTACTTTAGTGTATTAATTTCTCTACAAAATTCAGCACAGCACAGCCAATTAAAAATATGAATTAATAAATGCTTATGTTGCAAACTGACCTCTGGAAACTCTTGAGTACAAGCAGCAAGATCATCATAATCACTGCTACAACTGGTCTCTCAAACAATGCATAAGTGCCTGAAGTTCTGCTTCTACACATTCTCTGAATAAAAGCTACAGAATATTTGAGATCCTTCATGCAGTTACTGTATTTCTGGAGTGCCTAGTAGACAGAACAGTGTTCCCTTATGTTGCCCTAAAATGCCATTAACACAAATTAGGTGAATGACACCCTCTCCTTCCTGGGAACACAGGATAAAAAGAACGTTTAGGCAACATTTTCTAGCATTGCAAAATTTACAGCATTTTTTGCATTAGAAAGACAAAAACACCATGAAGTCAGAAACTTTTGTTCCCCTTAGCTCTTTAATAAAATCATATAAATTTAAAAAGGTTCCAGATGTGCATTTTAGATGGAGGAGCTCTGCCTGGGATTTCTTCACCCAAAATCATATCTGACAGGACTGACACCTTCAGCTGCCTCCTAAGTGCTTCCAGGGTGTAACCACAGCAGTGCAACCTCTCAGCAACAAGTTAATTTCATAGAAACGTGAAGAGAAAAGCAATGTGATTTTGGAGAAAGTTTAAAGGAGAATTCACTATCCAGATGACATCTGACTTCTGTCATCCATTCCACTCAGGACATCAATGCAGATATGCCAGTTTTCAAAGTCTTAGGAGATTGTGTGTGCAATTCCACCTCTAGGCAAAAGTCCTAAGAAGTCCAATATGAAATATCACCCACAACAGGTATTTCTGAGACTGGGAAAGAAATATTCAAACTGTTGGCAGCACAGCATGGCTGAGTACCAGCAGGTCCTACCACATACCTTGAGCCATACAATTTTACACTGGTACCTGGTGTATGCCAGAGCTCCAACCTCCTGCACAGGAAAAGTTATTTTATCTGATGTGGTCCCAAACTTAAATAGTATTGAAGGACTCATTTATGCTGAGTAACATTTGAATATGATATCCACAAAGGAAATAGTTGGGTCAAATGTTAGCTAAAAGTGTGACTTCTTAATTAGCTCAAGCTGCTGGAATGCAAGCTGTCACCCAAAAAGGCAATAGCCATCAAGCCCAGGGCACCCATCACCATCCTCTTGTGAGCACAAACAGCACCCCTCACACAGTTCAGCTCATACTTGTGGGGGTGACAGTGTGTTTGTGGATCCTCTGATGTCTGAGGTAATTGATGAGGGAATTGATCTTGGGGAGTTCAGAGTGTATCTTTGAGAGAAAAGCAGTTTGGAATGCACAGTTAAGGAGGAGGGAGCCACCTGTAGAATGTGGATACCTGGTAGCCAGTAGAATGTTTCCATGTATGCTTAGTGAACTGCCTAGCCAATAGTCTGATGACACACTGTATACAAGAGTAGATAAAAGGTGAAGATGTAACTAAAAATACAGCTCTTTGCTCAAAGCTCTGTTCTAAGTTCAAGCCTTCTGATTCTGCTGTGCCTGAACCTCTTCTGACCGCCATAACTCACCCCACCCCTTACCCTCACAATTATTGATTATGATCTACACAGTAAGTTATTCAGTATGGATTTATATGAAAATATGGTTGCCTGTGAAATTTTATCTTTGGGAATGTGCACTCCTGAAGTTCTTCAGAATGAGCTTCTGCACTTCCATCCACATTCCTTCTGACATAGGCTAATATGCAGTTGTAAACAATATCAAACTCAAACAAGTGAACCAGTTTAGGAGGCAGTAAAGTTGTAAGTCCATGCAAACTCTGCTAAAATTGCTACTTAACGTTGGTGACTAAAGCCTGACTGTAAACCCCACCTTTACAGGAATAACTTCTGGCTCAAGCAGTCTGAAACACAGCCCTATTCCATGCCCTCCAAAACGTACACAGATCTTCAAAATTCTTGGTGTAGCCATGTGTATTGCAAAGCACTCCAGAAAATCAGTTTGACTATTGGGTGGTCCCAGACCTGACAAGGGAGGTACAATCCCTCTGCTCTAACACAGGCAGGACTCATACTGGGCAAGGAAGACTTTCACAAAGGAACTCCCCACTGACCTGGGAAATTCAGAGTCTGCCCCAGCAGCCCTAGGAGTTGTAAGTCCATAAAGTGTGTGTTTGCTCATATTGAAGGAACAAGCTCTGAGGCATGGTGGAAGGCATTTGAATCTAAATTTTATTTATTTTTTTCTAAATTTGCAGGAGGAGCTTTCACTGAGTTTGGGACCCTTTTTTTGACTTTTTACCTGACATGACTTGCATCCCAGTGATGTAAAATCACGTATCTCAGTCTTGCTTTATACTAGAGCAGAGGAGTCCTCAGACTGAGATCCAGTACTTAGAAAATACCTTGGAAGTGCTACTTCAGAAACCAGTTGACAGATTCTTGTTGTTACAATTACTTTTGAAAATGGAGAAATGATGCTTTAATATAAAGGGATAGGTTCCCCAAAACTCATAAAGTTGGAAGTCTCATAAATATCTATAATTATGTTAATACTTTAACTGCCACATCTGTTGTTCCCTTCAGAGGCCTCACAGAGATGATCAAGCAAAATCTTGCCCCAGCTGTGATTCTCAGTCAAAGGGAAAATGGTAGCATCTAAAACACAGCTGCTTATTCTGGATTTAATGTTTTAAAGGAACTGCTCAACAGTTGTGAACAATTATGTTTTTTTGGCCAGGAATCAAGAAACCACCATTAAAAGGGTCCAATTGCAATTACAATTATTTTGTTGGCAGGTATTAATGAACATGTTTAATATTTGAGCAGAGGTAGTACATTTCTAATTAGATGAGCTGTCCAACATTATTAGATTTAATGAATCAATCACTTTGATGGCTACAGAAACAACTACCTACAGAAATAATTTTAAAATCTGTTTTTCTCTGGCAAGGACTTCTGAAAACCAAAAGCAGTAATAAATAACTGGATTAGGATGCAATACAATTCAGATGTGCTTCAAATGAGGCATGCAACAGAACGGTCAACAACATCCCACACATATAGGCCAAGTTTAGGGATTTACAGTAGAAATTTACCTGGATCACTCAATTTCTTAGCATAACTACCACTAGGACATACTTCTGGCTGTTTTTCTGCATGCTCAGTACCAACTGTCTCTGAAACAGGCTTAAAACCAAACACTCCTGTTAAAAACACCTTCCTTTAAATTTAATCAGTGTATTTGACCTATCAATTTGATATGGTTGTGCTTTCCTAAAAAGCAAAACATATAAAGGTTATGTCTCAACATGGACTTACCCGTTCCCCTTGTTTATGTAATTTAGGCACCTCATTCTTAGGAGGGCAAGAGCTCAAGCACAGCTGGTGCCTTAGAAGAGGACCTTTTCACAGTACCGAGATAGGACCTATATGCTACAGCCCACCCAACCAGCACATACCCTCAAGTTGGCTGTTACTAACCACAGTGTGAACATATTGATCCCAAGTGGCAGTGGGCTGGCAGCCACAACAGAGATTACAATTAAGGTGGTGAAACACTGGCACAGGTTGCCCAGAGAGGTAGTGGATGCCCCATCCCTAGAAGCATCCAAAGTCAGGCTGGATGGGCTCTGAGCAACGTGATCTATTCGAAGCCGCCCCTGCTTATTTTGCAGGGGGTTGGACTAGATGGCCTTTAAAGGTCCCTTCCAGACCAAACTATTGTCTGATCATTCTGTGTTTTGTAGAGGTAATGCCACTGACAGCAGTCCAGGTAGTCAAAACTTCCACAGTTTGATGTGCAGTGAAACACATAATTCATTTTTTAAAAAGGAACAGCGGCTGCTGATCTGTTTTGTTGTTGCAGAAGTAATGCTTCTGCTTTTTAAGTTACAGCATTAACTTCTGGCATTCATACATCTCAGTCCTAAAAGCACTGGATAAAAGCATTGGAAACATCTAACCCTAATTCCGAAAGAAAGAAAGAAAGAAAGAAAGAAAGAAAGAAAGAAAGAAAGAAAGAAAGAAAGAAAGAAAGAAAGAAAGAAAGAAAGAAAGAAAGAAAGCAAGAAGGAGCAGTTTTCACAGAAGGTAGAGATATCCCAAATATTTTCAGCATGGATGATCCAGACAAAACTGCTGAAAAAAATGCTGAATACATTAAAGATGATTGTCCAGCTTATAGTCTCCACAAAGGTACCACACATCAATGAATAGTATTTCTCGGGCACATCAGTCAAAATCAAGTTTTAAAAGGAACATCTAGCTAAAAATTCAATTGTGATTATCCAAATCTCTGGCTGATAAAAAAACCACTGTTCTTCCTGCTAGTATCTGAGAATGTCAAGATTACACGAGATTCACTGATGTTTTAAAAATCATATTTAAATATTAATACTAGGAAACACTCAGTTAAGAGATTTGTCTTGAACTCTTTTCTTGGTTGCTGGACCACATGCAGTATTTAGGAAGCTGCAGTAGTAGTCTTTTCTGACTGCTGTTCTGGAGAAGTGCCTTAAAGTGAAATGGAAGTACTTTGCTATGTCTAGAACAGGGAGCTTTGTTTCTGCCTTATGCAAAGGATGCAGTAACTATGTATCTGGCACACATATCCTGAGTCTTAATTGTCTGCTTCCGACAATTAAGCTAAGGATTTGCCTCTGATCCACTTCCCAAAGAGCCTGCATGAGTGTGCCAACAGTCTTGTTCCATCAGCATCAGTACAAACATCTAACACCACTTTTATCCTTCTCTCCATATTTTCCAATACTGTGAAGCTCTAGGTCTACTCCCAGCTCTAGTGTCTTGAAAACCACTCAGCTGTGGAAAAAAAAAAAAGCGTGCAAAAACTAAGGGCTGTTTAATGGGTAAAAGCCCCTCATGGCCCAAGGCCCCTTGTTGCCCTTAGTATTTTTGTCTGAAGATGGTGAAAGACACTGAACATCTCGTTTCTTTTCCCTGTACAGGAGTTGCCTGTAGCCTCTGCACATTGAGGTCAACCTGTGTGTGATGGCAGAATGAGGAGATGAGGTGATTTCAGGCATGCCTTGTGCCTTATGAAGCCCCTCTAAACAAAACTTGGGTTCAAGCAATGCCTGAGGCTGAACTGTGTCCTCCTCTCCTCCTGGCTCTGCTAGCATCAACATGCACCTGAACAAAGAAAGCCACTCTCGGTGGGTACTTCTGTGCAGATAAAACTGTCCCAACAGAGACAGGGACTGCATCTCCATAAAAGGAGGTTGGCTGACTCGCTTTTCTGGGCGAATAACCAATGCCTTCAGGTTTTTTGCCAGCTTCTCCTCCCCCTTTTCTGTCCCTGCTGTGCCCCATCCCATTCATGATACGTGTTCCACGTATGCAGGGTGCCATTGCTTAAGCATTGGTATCTGGTGCCTTTTAGGATGCTCCAGGGTACCCAAGGCATCTGCTCGGCTTTGCAGGTATAATAAAGGATTGAAATCAGCTCAGTGTCTTCCCAGAGGAGCAAATGGAATTGACATTGATACCCTAAAGGCCATAAAACAGCACCAGACACTTAGTTTAGACATCTGCATGCCATCCTTATTTCCATCAACAGTAATTGTTGCCTAGGCACTTTAGTACACATGTAGATACCTATTAATAGACACCTAAATGCAGTTGATTTCATCTGGAGCTGAATCTTGCTCTTCAATCTCTGCAGAGTAGACCTGAACAAGAGGTGAAAAGCCACTGATATTTTAAATGCACTGGTTTTTTTTCCTTTAACAGCATACAGATTATTAATGTCATTACACATGGGAGTTCTTATTAGGATTGGATTGAACTAGACACTGAAACAGAAATAAGCAACTGACCTCAACTTTTCAAAATGCAAGGAAATTAAAAGGTTCAGAATTAAGAGTGGTCACAACAAAATGAGTTCAAATGTTAAGATAAACTACTTTACATGAGTACACTCAGGTTTTAGATTACAGAATGACTAGACATTACTGGTGGTGTGGGCTGTGCCATGAAGACAACTGAAGACAATTAAAGCACATTGGAATTTGTACAGAAATAGTTAGGAGTTTTATATGAAGACTCCAAATGGCACTCCCAAAATTCAAGCAGCTCTTACTGCTAAAGTGAAACTGAACAAAATAGTAGTGAACTCAAAGCAGAGTATGCTTTGATGTTTTGTTCAGAGAAACAAATTCAAGAATGATCCGTCTGCTATTTCACATGGCAGTGAAGCTATTAAATTGGTTTAGTTTAACATTACCAGCATGAAAAAAAGAGAAAAAAATCCTTCATACATAAAGAAAGGAAAAATTACCTACATCTGGGCTGTCACAGTAGCACTCCATATTTTCCTAGGATTCAGTCTTACACATGGAATAAAACGGTAATGGTAATTTTTTAAATTCTACTGAAATATGAAAGGTACCATTATAGGCAAAGACAGATTTCAGACTGATCCTGACCATAAAATATAAAATACTTCATTTCAAAAAAGATTTCACCCTTGCAAGATATGGCACTTGTATAAATGAACAAACATCTTGAAAGCCTTTTAACACTAGGATTAATTTATTAACTCCGAGCACTACTCTATTAACTATAGAGATATATCTGTCCTGAAATCCTGTTTCCAAAAGGAAACCTACTCACCCTGACCCCTTTCAAAATGTCTCACCAAATTGAGTGAATCAAACCAACATGGCTGTTCAAGAGCTGTTCATAATCCTTAAAATAAAGGTCTGGGCATTAACTTCCACATTGTGCTCCCTACCAGGGAATCTTGTACTGCCCACATTGATGGACTAGTGCCTATTTCCACCAAATAGCTCTGTTCCTAGGCACAACCCATTTCTTACTGCCTTTGAGACCTCCAGTGAGCACAAGAATGAAAACTAAACCAGCATGTCATATCAGCAATGCACGGGGGGGAAAAATGCTAAATGAGCTACAGTATGGTGAGGTATAATGAGAAAAATATATAATGCAGATGAAAGATGTGGTCCCTAGGAAACCAAAGGAATATTGAAAGAATTTTTTCATCCTGGAATAATGATAGCTTGGCTTCGTGACCTGCTTTCTAAAGAGTAGTCTTTCTCATGAAACTGTAAGGACTAAAGAAGATAAACTCTCCTCCCTGGATCAGTGGATTTGAAAATTCACTATCAGGGATTTTACACCAACAGATGGCACATCTGTCCCTGAATTTCTTTGGGTTTTTTCCTGCCCTCATGATGGTTTTGCAGCTAGGTACTGCACACTTTGAAATATAATTTGGAATAACTCAACAATTACAAGATTGTCTCAACTTCCCATGGAAAACTGTGTATTTTTGAACATGAGGATAATTTCACAGAAATTAATGGAATCATGGAATGGTTGGGGTTGGAAGGACCTTAAAGATCATCTAGTTCCGATCACCCTGCCATAGGCAGGGACACCTTCCATTAGACCAGATTGCTCAGATCCCCATCCAACCTGGCAGTGAAGACTTCCAGGCTGGCAATCCACAAATTCCCTGGGCAACTTGTTTCAGTGCCTCACATCTTCACAGTAAAGAATTTTTTTCTAATATGTAATCTAAACCTACTCTCTTCTAGTTCAAAGCCATCATCCCTTGTCCTATCACTACATGCCCTTGTAAAAAGTCCCTCTGGCTCTCTTGTAGGCCTCCCTTAGATACTGGAAAGCTGCTAGAACTCATATTTCTTCAAATTAAGATTCCTCAGGGTCACACAATAAAATGATGCCTCTAAGTTAACTAGCCAGCTATTTGGAAATTGAAAGAAGAAGATTCACCTGGGGATAAATTAATGGTTAATGGCCATGCAGATGCACCTATATAGTCAGACTTCTCTGTTTTCCCCCGTTGCTTTGCATCTGAACTGCATGTGCTGTGCTGTGCTGTGCTGTGCTGTGCTATGCTATGCTGTGTTATGCTGTCCTGAAAGCACACTGCCTGGATATTACCTCCTTGTGGAAGGGCTGGCAGGCAGCCACAGGGCCCCATGTGTGACGGTGCACTCCCGCACACCCCACACTCCACAACGCTACAGTGCTTGTGTCTGATGCACTTCTGTGGAGCCATGTAGAGGTCACAGACTTGGCAGTCTGAGAAGAGGAGACCACTTAGTTCTGCCTCAACAATAGCCATGATGATGTGAAGATACACAGATGTATATCAAAGTGATGCTGAGAGGGGTCACTACAGGAACACTGCTCAAAGCTAGAGCAAACGAAGGGGCTCTGGCACAATGATTTAAAAACAAGCCTCTGGAAAGAAGCAGAATTCTGGCAATGCTCCAAGTACCTTTCCCAAGTACCTCTGAGCAACAGATGGACTTTTTCCAGCAAAGCCACCGATTATGTGTAATGCAGACAAAAGGCACAGAGGAGTTCATGGTCCTTAACCAGGCCTCTGGTGAGAGCGAGCTTCCTCTCCTCATACCAGAGCCCAAACCAGAACTTGGGAGAACAGAAAGCTCTTTCACTCCCACACACACGCACTCAGAGTGGAAGTGTCTAGCCAGTCCTAAGCCAGTCACTGTGGGACTGCAGTGGTTTCAAATAAAAATAGTGTGATGGAGGTATGTTTATGAAAACATCAAATACAGAAAAGAAAGGCACTGTAAAACATACTTTGCTTTTTATAAGGCATTTTTAGCAATTTACAAGGTATACTTTCCCAAGTGAGGAATGGAAAATTGCAAAGACATCGAAAGCATTCAGCCAGGCTCAGTGTTAATAAACCTTCATTCAGTACAGTCACTCCAAAGAACTGCTTATAACACAGTACATTCTGTATATGCCTGCAAGTAACAGAAAAAGATCTTAAGACAAGATGATGCTCTCTTTTGGCATGAAAATCACAGGCTTTATCAGTATCACAGATGTAAATAATTTTCCATTCCCATCTGCAGCAACTTTGGCAGACTGTGCTTCTCAGAGGCATCACTGAGTTATTTTGCTGCTTTGTCTCTTGCCTTTCTGAATAAGTTCATTACTGATTCTTGGTGGCTTACATCAGACCCACATCTTCGACACAGGACGTGGGTGTGCGAAAATGCAAAGGCTCATATGCCTTTTCCCTGCCATTTCCTATCTCCCCGTGCCTAAACCCCAGGCTAACTATTCCACAGCTTTACCCTGATAATTCTTAAAATTAAAAATTCCAAAGTTTTCATCCTGATTCTTTCCTACTGCAGTTTAAGCCATGCTACCACTTATGTAATACTTCCTCCACAGCTGGAGAACTGCAACAGCCTCTTATAAAGTATTTGAAAACTAATATTATGTCTGTCCTTCAATTGTCTCTAGCCTTAAACTATTTTCAGGAGTCAACTCTGTGGCAATGCTCTGAAATTTTCAGTTTCTCACACAGAAGTGAAGGTATCTTTAAGAGGCCTTTTAAAGAAAACTGCACTGCATGTATTGGGAGAAGGCAATACCAGATGCTTGGCCAGAACTCTGAATGCTTCTTTGGGGAGAACACCAGTGTTCTTCCGCAGAGGCACGCACCAGAAAGCAGACAGTGTACCTATTCAGCATACCTGCTGCAAAGCAGGTACTATTCAACAACGCAAATAATGCATCAACCTCCAGAGTCAGGATTAAAGCTGAAAGATCCTTTTCTGCAGCAATTAAAAATGCAAAATGACATTAGTGAAACCATAAATACTTCCCAGAATATAATGTCATGTTCATAATCTTTATCTCTGCAACTGAAATGTAGTATCTTAAGTCAAGGCAGTAGAAAAACTGCTGAAAATTATTTTATCATACAATCATATAATTGATTTATTTGTCCCTTGAGAAGCTGAATACAGTTGAGACCTCTATTTTTCAATTTTTAAAAGCACTTCTAGTCTAATCTGTTATATACATTTCTGAAGTTTCTATCACTTCAGTTCCTCGGCACACTTTAGATAACATTCATCATCATCATCATCATCATCATCATCATCATCATCATCATCACGGCTCGAGTTCACGAATGAAGACTTGGGCAGGGCTCTCCCCACGTGGGTGTGCCCTTCCAGCCTGCTCAGTGGATGTTTTACGTGAGGCACAGCGTGCACAGAACTGGCCCCACTCCTGAGGTTCATCTGCCATGGCCGAGCGAGCTCAGACAGTGACAGTGAAGTCGTCGGGACTAGAACCTACAGCCCCTCGGTATTGCCAGGAGATCTCCCATCCAAGCACTAACCGGGGCTGACCCTGCTTGGCTTCCGAGATCTGACGGGATCGGGCGTCAGGGTGGCATTTAACTGCCTAAATAAGATTCACAAGTTAAAAAAATAACATCCTGCACTCCCCAGGCCGCATCCCAAACCCGCACCGGGTGCGCCGCCACCTCTGCGAGCCTTGGGGGGCAGTGGCACAAGCACAAGGTGTGAAGTGCGAGGTGCTTGGGAAAGGCGTTTGGGTTCTGTGGAGTTACAGAGTCTCAAGGACGGGACGCAGACCCGGGAGAACGCCCCGGTAAAAGCATGCTTTCCATGAGAGGTTTATTGGAGGGAAACTCCTCTGTGGTGGGACACAGCGAGGCGAGGAGCGCCGGCAGCTGTTTATGGGGCCCTGCGAGCGGGACGTGGCCGCGGCTGCGGCGGCGAATCAAACGCGAACACCAACCGAAGGGCGGGTGTTTCCAGTCCCTGGAACTTCCGCTGTTTCCTGCGGCGGGTTGAGGGCGGGAACCNATGGGTAAGGGCTGCCGAGCAGTACGAGCGCCGCCCCGGTCCCCGCAGGCGCCTGTGTGTGCCCCTCGGCCTGGCCAGGTTTGTCCAGGTTGAGCACCAAGGGTGCGGCACCGCGGCCCTGTCACCGAGGCGTATAAAGGGCGTATGTCTGGTCAGGAGCAAGGTTAACCCGGTGTAGAGTCAGACTTTGCTTTGCCCTGAGTCCAGACGTAATGCCTGAGGTGCATCGACGCTAGAGGGATGCGCTTCCCTGGAGGTGTGTAAGATAAAACTGGACGTGGCACTTGATGCCGTGGTCTAATTGACACGGTGATGTTCGGTCATAGGTTGGACTCGATGATCTCAGAGGTCTTTTACAACCTA
>VWZD01008514.1:3010782-3197272 GCA_013396695.1 Sakesphorus luctuosus
GAGGGCGGGAACCCCAGGCCTCAACCCGCCGCAGGAAACTGTCCGAGGCCAGGCCGGGCCGCGGCGATCGACACGCTCGGAGCTCGGCGGGCGGGGCGGGGCGGCGCGGGCCCGGGGGCGATGGCGGCGATGGCGGCGGAGCGGCGGTACCCGCAGAGCAGCATCGAGGATGACTTCAACTACGGCAGCAGCGTGGCATCGGCCAGCGTCCACATCCGCATGGGTAAGGGCTGCCAAGCAGTACGAGCGCCGCCCCGGCCCCGCAGGCGCCTGTGTGTGCCCCTCGGCCTGGCCGGGCTGGGCGGACAGGCTGAGTGCGGAGCGGGGCGCTGCTTTGTCCAGGTTGAGCACCAAGGGTGCGGCACCGCGGCCCTGTCACTGAGGCGTAAAGGGCGTATGTCTGCTCAGGAGCAGGGTTAACCCGGTGTAGAGTCAGACTTTGCTTTGCCCTGAGTCCAGACGTAATGCCTGAGGTGCATCGACGCTAGAGGGATGCGCTTCCCTGGAGGTGTGTAAGATAAAACTGGACGTGGCACTTGGTGCCGTGGTCTAATTGACACGGTGATGTTCGGTCATAGGTTGGACTCGATGATCTCAGAGGTCTTTTACAACCTAATTGATTCTGTGACTCAGGCAGTTAAATGCCTCCCTGACGCCCCATCCCGTCAGATCTGGGAAGCCAAGCAGGGTCAGCCCCGGTTAGTACTTGGATGGGAGACCTCCTGGGAGTATCGAGGGCTGTAGGTTCTAGTCCTGATGACTTCACTGTCACTGTCCAAGCTTGCTCGGCCGTGGCAAATGGACCTTAGGACTTAAAGGGTGGGGCCAGTTCTGCGCACGCTGTGCCTCACCTAAAACATCCACTGAGCAGGCTGGAAGGGCACACCCACGTGGGGAGAGCCCTGCCCAAATCTGCGTTCGCAAAGCCGAGCCATACATACATTCATATATACAGATTCTGTGACTCATAAATGCTAGAATTAGTGTCTGTAGTTCTGGAAGTTTAACAGTAACACTGAAGGAGTTGAATTTCTTCTGTGAGGTGTTAAAATATTGTCTCTTCTGCTGGAGCACTTGGCGTGCAGTGAGGCCATAGTAATGCTCAGGAAATAACTGCTTTACTTTTCATGTGCAGGTCTTAAATGCTTTGAATAATCTCATAGAATGTGTCTAAACGTTAATCCTTACTGAAGTAGTTACAGTGTTATTTGATACATTTTGGAATAAAAACAGCTGCATGTTGTGAAATTCTATTTCTGATAATCAGGAGACCTTTTTCTATAAAAGTACAGCTCTTCCTTTTTTGAAAAATTAAGGGGGCAAAAGGAAATATGAAAGAGATAATGCCATTAGCAAAAATGTGGGGACAAAGCTGTGCTTGCTAGGAGGCTACTTGTAGGTTTGTTCAGTTTGTCACAACTAACTAGGCCCCAGTCCCTCATGGCTTACGGGTGTACTTAACTTCACCTGCTTCAAGCAGGTAATTCAGCTTCTTGTAGTGTGTTCTCTTAAACTTATTCAGGCTGTGCCATCAGTAACTGAATCATTTCTCCTGTAAGCTTATTCTTCCTTTCACAGCATTTTGCCAAATACACCTGGTGTCCTTACATTCAGAACAGGGAATCTCTGTATGATATCTCTCTATGTCCTGAACTACTCTCTGCTTTCCATAATTTCAGAATTAAGAAGCCTGTTTGCTTAATTCTGGGATTTTTTCATTTTTTCCTACATTCTGTGGTAAACAATATTTAAGATGGTAGAAGGGCAATCAAATAGATATTACCATAAAAACTTTTTCTTCTTAAACTTTTATGGCTGTTTCTGCCTTCCACAAAAATTCCAAGTTAATCTTTCATAATTTAGGTCCATTATATACCAGTAACATGATGAAAAAGGTACATTCTTAGTATAGCAAGACTAAGTTTACATAGGTTTTAAAACAGTCTGAAGTAAATTCCTTGCAAATGTTTTTTGTATTTCTTTTGTCATCATTATTATTGGTTAAGTAATGATGTCTGAGAATAAATGTAATTTTGCTTGTATGTAAGGTAAAAATGTATATAGTATTTTAGATAGATGTGTATATAGATAATATTATATAATGAAAATGTAATGCTTTTTTACTATGACTTTCTAATGGTTCCTTATGAAAGTGAAAACTTGTATCGGATTTACTGTTGAACTTCGTAAGTGTAACTCAAAAGTGGTTTCATTTTTATTTTCCTTATTCTAGCTTTTCTACGGAAAGTCTACAGCATTCTTTCCCTTCAAGTTCTGTTGACCACAGTCACATCTGCAATTTTCCTGTACTCTACTGGAGTGAAGGAATTTGTTCATGAAAGGTAAATACTACAATGAAATTGAGATGTTTAGCATGTGTTAAGTATAGTTTATGTAGTTTGTTGTTCTGGAACACTTCGGTCTTCCCAATAATTTTTATACCCTGTGTTCTGATTCTGTAATACAAGTTTTGCAACTTGATTAAGACATAATCTTTCTTCTGACTTTTTTCTCTTTGATTTATTATGAAACTTTTATTATAGTGGAAGTTCACTTTCATCAATGCTTTATTAATAGCGCTTATTTTAGTATTTCTGCTGTGCAAACTTATGCATGAGTTGCAGAACATCCCAATTACTGATGTTTCTTGTTTTGTGGTCTAAGTACTTTTAGAATCTCTTTGGAATGCTGTTGCTTATAGGTACCTATCTCAAAAAGCAGAATCATGTCTTACTCCTCTTCCTCCCTCCCCCATCTTTTGGTTTTTTTGGTGGTATTGTTGGTTGTTTGGTTGGTTCCTTGAAAACTAGTCTGCTAAAATTTCTGAGGCCTTGCTTTTTTTTGCATCTCAGGTTTTCATGATAAAAAACCAAGTCTCAATATCCAAATTATGGTGAATGGGCCAGGGAAAAGAACAGCTGGAAAAGGAGTCCACTTTCTCTTTTCCTCCAAATGCACTTGCAGAATTTGCTTTTACTTTCCCTTCAAAGCCCAAAAGCAAAAGGAAGATCAAACACTATATGAAAGTTTCACTTTCTGTATAAGCTATAGTATATGCAACAGAGGTTGTAAATCTACAGTTTTTTAACTTAAATCTGATAATTTTAAATTTACCTGCTTACTTAGAACTATTGTAATTTTTTGTTTGATGTTGGTCCCTGAATGTGGAGTTCATAGTAGGTAGAAGATGACATATACTTAAATCCATCTGTACAAAACTGAAAGTGTTATCTTTTTGATATGGGTCCATTTCCCGGTAATGGATTCCTGGATAATCTTCAGTTTCAGTATGAAAAAGTTTTCTTTACTTGTGACTATGCTATTTTTAACTTCTTATCTGTAACGATATGTTTTAGAACATTTTTGGTTTAGATTTGCATGGCATTTATTTTGGATATGTGTGTCTAGATGATCACTTAAAAACTCGGGTTTATATAGATTGTTTTTCACTCTTTCAGATATTTCATTTTAATTTTGACTATTTTCTTTTGTATGAAACTTTATAGGCCTGCCTTGCTTTTGATATCTGTCTTTGGATCTTTGGCTATAATTGTGGCACTGACCCTTTACAGACAGCAGCACCCTGTTAATTTATATCTGCTATTTGGATTTGTAAGTATTTATAAATTCAGTTTTAATAGTCCCCAGAGTGTCTGGCATTGTGGTGAACTCCTTGAAGCTAGTGGTGGGTAATTTGTTTTTCCTGTATTCCTTGAAAGATATCCACTTAGGAAAGTCTGTGCTACTTCTTGGAGATTCTGTCCACACGCTGTTTCTGTGTAGTCTCTAAGTCAGGTTTCTTTGTGTGTGTAGAAATCAACCTGTCTGTGTATCAGCTCTCATTGTTGTGTTGTCAGGCACTTGTCTATGAGGCTGCACGGTAGGAAAGGAAGAGGCATTCCCGTACCTTGTTTGTGTAATGGATGGCCTCCAGCAGAGACCCAAATCAGCCCTATGTGTTTATTTCTTCAGCTGTTGTCTCTTTAATGCTAAATTCTGAGCATGTTTACAGCACAGGAAGGTCAGTCAGGGCTGTTCTTAAATTTCAGTCTCCTGCCTGATGTGAGTTTGTAGGTACAGACTAATGGTTGCTCTTGGATAGTTTGGATAATGTAGCAAATCACTCTTCTGAAAAGTTACAGTAACTCAATTAGACTTTGATGCTTTAGGAGTTGCCTACATTGTATTTGTGATAAAACAGAAAGACATCTTTGCTGTGTAAGTAAATAGATTGCTTAAATGGTGACACAGTGATAGCTTCCTGACTTCTGAACTCTTGCAGGTGAATAAAATGTTTAAAAACTTTTAACAAGTGCAGCTGTAAGAAGGAGTGACATAATAGCTTGGCCAAAATTTGATGGGGGAGTTTCTAAAATGACAGTTTAAGTATTACTTTGTGTAGGAATGGAAGAATTCAAATTTTTCTGTGATAAATTGGTTTAAACAAAATACAAGTTAAATGTTAGCACTGCCTTGATTCATGACATAGAGAGTCTTCTTATGTTCTATTGTGCTGAAACTTAATTTGAAATTATCATTCAGAAAAATTCAGGGTCCATATTAGCCTTCATCCCAGACATCAAAAATATGTTTTAAAATTAGCTGTTTCAGAACAAGGATGGGTGGGAAAAGGAATCTGATGCAGAAATAAGAATGCTGTGTATTTTGAGTAGAAATTGTATATGGCATTTTTCTGTAGGGATGGTCTCTCATTTTTAGTTTGTATGTAAATAAGTAAACACAAGTTACTTTTTATGTCACACAGGTTCTAGCACAGTAAGACAGTGTGATTGCCATTTTCTTGTTGAAAACTAAACAAGTTTTCATATACAAAGGTTTAACAGTAGGCCTAATGTAATCTGCTGGGATTATGTAGCAGAATGGGACTCATGACATGGGAAGTCTCCATAGAAGTGTTTTGTAATCTGGTTTTTTTCATCTGTGTAATTTTTTGTTGTTGCTTTTTTTAGACACTACTGGAAGCACTGACAGTTGCCATTACAGGTAAACTGTAGCCATTCCTATTGTCTGATTCCATATAGAATTTGGAAAAGGAATCCAATTTGTTCTACTAATTGCCATTAGAGTTTTCTAGATGTGAATAAAATTATAACGAATCCTGTTTAAAAATTCTACTGACAGTGATATAAGTTTAGCAAAAAACAGGGAATCAAGGGAGAAAACTGTATGCTGATCAATAACTGAAACTGTACAAACCTGAAGTGAAAAATGAGTTGTGCCATCCATTTTTTCAGTCTAGCTAGCAATGTTCTTGCCTATAAGACAGCTGTTAGCAAAGCTGACCTGAAAGTGGAAATACCCCTATCTTTCCCCTCAGTTTCCTTGAAGAGAATTTGAGTTTGGAGTGTTCTGTACTTCATGGTTAGGGTTGTGAAATGGGGTAGTGTGCTAACAAATCATGGCATCACCTTGCATTACAGTTTCCATGATAAGTTGAAACCTCTTCATTGTGGCTTTTGATCTCCTGCAAAAAAAAGTTATTTGGAGAAAGGAAAGGCTAAGGAGAAAGGAGGGAAAAAAATGGTTCTACTCATTTCTGTAATCTTTCCCCTCCTATCCCCTAACAAACAGTTTGAGCATTTACAGAGGATTGGGTTTTTTCCCCTTGCTTCATTATCATGAAAAATTCAGGTGGTTTTTCCCTTAGGATCTTATTTACCTATGCTTAAAGTATTTTTGTTTTGTTGGTGTTTCTTTAATTGTGAGTAGGGAAGACCTGTTGTTTCCATATCAGAAGCTACAGCTATAGAGTAACTGTCAACCTTAGCTACTTCAAGGCCCCTCAGTCCTATGACCATGAATGTGAAGTGCAAAGACAAGTTCAGGCATAATATACTTTTTTTTGTTCAAAGTTAAGATTTTTTTTTCCTGTCTGTGAAAGTTAAACTTCAGTTTCCTGAAAAGATAAAATACATAGTGTAGAGTTCTTTAATTGACAGATTACTTTTTCTGTTTATAGTGAGTTTCTATGATGTCTCCATCGTCTTTCAAGCCTTTATTCTTACTACTGCTGTATTTCTTGGATTGACTGCATATACCTTGCAGTCAAAGAGAGACTTCAGCAAGTTTGGAGGAGGGTATGTTTGTCATATTGATGATTTTTTTCTGTTAAGGTTGTTTTTCCTTTCTTAAAGCAAGCTTTGCAAGTATAATAAGGAATACAGGTCAATAGAACCTGCTACAAGGGAATGGTGAGGGTTTTATTTATCTTAATTTCTTAATTTTACATAGTTCTGCTTTCCTGGTAAATTCTATTCTGTGATTATGATTCTTAAAAACACTAGAAAACTATTTTACCTGGATTTTTCACTGAGACAGAAGGCAGCTGTTTCAAATATTTTTTTAAAAAAATAGGAACTAACCTAAGTTTTGACTGCTTTGTAAAACTTTTACTGCTGACACCAATCAACAGTTGGCATCTAAGAGGTTTTTTAAGAAGGGAGGATATTTTAAGTAAAGTTTAAAAGAAAGTATACTGTTGCTTACAGTTTCTAATTATTTTTTTTCAGCCTCTTTGCTTGTTTGTGGATTTTAATCTTCTCGGGTTTCCTGAGGGTAAGATACCTTGTGTTCATAGTTAAAAGATATTCATAAAATCACAGAATTGTTTGGGTTGGAAGGGACCTGAAAGATCATCGTGTTCCAACCCACCCTGCTATGGGCAGGGACTCCTTCCACTAGACCAAGTTACTTGGAGCCTGAGCTTTTACTAACTTCTAGTAGAACAAAAAGGTTTTGGACAGCCCAAGATAACTTAGTAAACGAAAATTCCTAACCAGATCCATCACTGTTCTAGATCACACTGGTGATTTTTTAACCACTCATTTCCTATTTAGATTTTTGTTGGGTGCTGTTCTTGACAATGTAAAAGTGGTATGTGTGTTGACTGACAAAATTTGTCAATCAAGATCCACTACTTGATTGTGAGAATGGAAAGGAGATTATGTGGGCTTTAGCTGTATTTTGTTATACTAATTGTTGTTAATATTCTGGAGACCAGAGTTTCCTCCCTCTGAAATGGAGGCACTTTTACTCAGTTAAAGAGACTATGACTGGGGAATACGTGGAATAACAACTTTGAAATGTCATCATAATACTGTATTTGTGTGTACATATAACTAGAAAGTCTGTGCTTTAAGTGTGGCATATTATTATGCATGGATTTTAATATTAAAAATTAAATTTACAAATATTTTTTTCATGTTTTTTCTGCCTCCAGCTGTTTTTCTATAGCGAGACAGTAGAGCTGGTGTTTGCTGCAGCTGGAGCTCTTCTATTCTGTGGATTCATTATTTATGACACTCACTTGCTGATGCACAAGTTGTCCCCTGAAGAGTACATACTGGCTGCAATCAATCTCTACTTGGACATCATCAATCTCTTCTTACACCTGCTGCGTTTACTGGAGGCATTTAATAAAAAATAGCCAAAAGCAGTGTGGTTTGACTATAGTGCAGTTAAAGTGAAGCATTTGGATGATCTGCAGACTCAGTAGTTCTGTCTTCTAGAGACTGAATCTTTAATATTTTTTCATTCCATGAATATTGATCGCTCCTTAGGGAAAAAAATGCTTTTTATGTAGCTACAGTTCTTTGCTAGACCATGTATTTTACACGATTAATGTGCCGTCATCATTACAGTTGCTTTTTTAATCACTTAATTTGCACTTGACATAATTAATGATTAAAAAGTTTGCCAACTTCTTATTGCTCCAGAGTAAGCTTCTCTGCTGTTCTGTAGCTGCTGGTAAGGTTTTCTTTGGGATTGATCATGAGTGCGTGTACCACATAAGGGTAGACTGAGTTTACCATGGTGCAATGTTTTAGTAAGCTAATTTTTTCCTAGGGTTTTTTGTTATTGTTATTTGTTTTGTTTAGTTTTTGTTATGTGTCGCTGACAGATGATACTCTGTTCTTGTTAAGGATTGTCACTGTGGAAGCTGAGAGGGTGTTAAAAAGAATGTTCTTCATTTTAGTATTATTTATTGCCTATCTTTCAATGTCCTGAAAAATCATTTGGAGATAGAATCTGAGATTTTATCCACTTGTGTCTATTAAGGTTAATTGTGTCAATAAAAATTGGGGTTTTTTCAGCCAAGACTGGAGAGCTTCAGGGTGCTGAGAATGCACTTTGCAGACCTGTGCTGGCAGGGGAGCAAGTGCTGTGACTGTGGCTGCTTCCCAAGCTGTTGAGATCCTGCAGGGGCAGGCAGGGTGAAAACAATTCTGAAACGCTTTCTTACTTCCTATTCAGTGTGGGTAATGCTCGCCTCTCTAGTCAGTGAGAGCTTAGCCACGAGGCCAAAAGATGCACGTCCTGCCACAAGCTGTGACAACGTGTGTTTTCCCTGCTGGAACTGGACTGAGGCTATTGAAGTGCGACTGCAAGTTGGTTTGAGCGACTGCGAAGATCTCTCTCTTCTGCCTTAGGGTTTCACTCAGAAATGCATGGCAGTAGCCAACAATAAAAACGCTTTTGTGATGAAGCACGTGTGTATTTGTTTGTTTACGCACGCCCGCGGCAGAGCCACAACCGGGGCGGCTGCGCGACAGCTCGGAGAGTTACGGTACGGCCGCCTACCCCCGGCGCGGGCCCGGCGCGTCATCCTGCGCATGCGTGAGCGGCCTGCGAGGCCTCGTGCGCGGCCCGGTGAGCCGGGGGGGACAGGTCCGTGTCCGTGCTCGTGTCCGTGTCCGGGTCCGGGTCAGTGTCCGTGTGCTGGTCAGTGCCCTCAGCACTGCCCCCCCTCCCCGCGGGACATGGCCAAGAGCCTGAGGAGCAAATGGAGGAGGAAGATGCGGGCGGAGAAGAGGAAGAAGAATGCGCCCAAGGAGCTGGAGAGACTGAAGAAGATCCTGGGAACCAACGCCGATGTGGTCATGCAGGAGGTCAAGGAGGTGGCGACCGTACTGCCCCCCCAGAAAGTCCTGGAGCAGAAGGGTGAGTTGGGTTCTGGGTGGATTTTCCTGCAGTGCTGTCGCTGTTCCTGGGACTTTCACTGTGGGCATCGGGCCTACGATTATTAGAGGTTGAGAACAGCGAATCGGAAAACTTTTATATAAGCTAAAAAGTGCTGTTGAAGCACTGAATATGGTAATTTAGCAACGTTGGCATCCCTGTTGCATGTGGTCAGCTGTGGAACAAAGTTGTTAGCATTTGATTTTTAGTATGTAAAGTATGTATCTTACGGAGGTGAACTGTGTAGTATATACGGGGTGAGTGAAGATTCATCGCTTAGCAGTTGCTCCAGACCCAGCATTATATTTGCTGTTAAACAAGAGATAGGATATAATTTCCGTCCTAATTTAAGAAGGATATTAAACATACAAACTAAAACAATTTTATAGAAGTTGTTATCAATAATATAGTGGGGTTTTTTTTGCTGTTTAAATGTACTATCTCGAGGGAGGGGTACGGAGCCAGCTTCTGTATACCAATTAATGCTACATTGCACGTCGTGCAGGAGGGGTGGTATCAGGTGTCTACAGATGATGCCATCTTCCTCTTTGTGCCTTAAATAGAACGTAATCTGTAAAGAAAGTAACCCAGGAAGTGGAAACAAAGGTTTTAAATAGCTGCATGCTGGACATGAGTCAAAAAGACACCTTCTCTTTCCAAAACTGAAGTCCAAACTAAATCATAGTCCTTTTTTGCTTTTCCAATTTGTGGCACTTAAGATGTTCTGAAAATGGAAAGAGAATGTTACATAAAAACACCTATCCAATTAAGGATAGCTTAAACTGTAAATTGAAGTTTTGTCCGTGGCTGTGATTTGTCCTGTAAACTGGGTGTGAAAGTTGTTTTTTATGGGATTGTTAGAGCTGAATTTCTGAAATGTTTTCGAACATTGTCAGCCTTCTGATGCTGAAGGTAAAGGAAAAATTGTTGCCTTAAACATAGTGTCTGAAATAAGTGCATGGCTGTTTCCTTCACCTCCTTCTAACTCTGCTGGCAACTTCTCTACAAGCGGCTTTTGCGGAGAGATAGTAGCCTCAGAAATACCTAAGAATATATGTATTTCACAAACTACAAGTTTTGTGAAAATAAGATATCCTCCTTGAGAGGACTTTTCAGCACTAACTGTGGATGAAAGGGAGTTTGCATCACCAAGTGTCACAAGGCTTGAAGTAGATAAAAACTTTATCTGGAACATGTACTTTCCATAGACAGGTAAGTAATTTTTCAACCCAAGAAAGTATATAGGTGTATATTAGGGACATTTTACTGTGTTACTCTAAGGTGTTTTTCACAGCACACTGTGATTTTTTTCCAGTTTTTGTTGTTAGGAAAAAAATAATGGAAGGTATGATTGGCCTTTGGTCAAAAGTGGCTTTGTAGCTGTTTTTAAATCTTTGTAGGGATGCCCATAATTTTCAAGATAATCATACCTGTTAAGTCTGCTTTAATAACCAACCTTTATAGCTTTTTTTTTGGTCCTTCTTTCTTTGTCTTTAACCCCTTTGATAGGTTTATGTCCCTGTACGGCTTCTGCTCAGTGAGTTTCTTCTAGTTACTGATTCCTGCAGCATCTTTGAGATTGCAAAATACACCGAAAACATTGTACTGTGTGAACAATTGGTATTTTTTGTCCAGGAGTCTTCATTTAGTTTATGTTGCAGACATTTATTGTGGATGTGCTTTTTTGCAGTCAAAATTCATGTAACAGATTAACCTGCTGCGTGATAAGACAAATCAGAGGAGAAGCTTAGGCACGTGGTGCTGAGTTTTTTGGTGTTGTGTTGTTGCAGGCTGTATCTCCAATCCCATTTGGAAAGCTACACTGTTCAGAAGGTCTCATGTTGTGATTGATACCTGATGAGATTTCTGGAGCTGGGGCTTTTTTGCTGCCTGTCCCATGCTGGATCAGCCTTTGGTTCTGGCACCAGGCAGTAAGGCCCTGTGCTGATTGTCTGCTGACTGCAAGTATTTGTGTGCCAAGTCCAGGGCTCCCTAAGCACATCTGTGGTGCAGATTCCTGTAGACTATCAGCAATACTTCAACTGTTGAAGCAGCTTATTGGCCTTTTCCTCATGAGCTTTGTCTCCTAACATTGTACAGGCGCAACATGTTAAAGCTTTGAGTTGCACACGGATGGTATGGAAACAAGCTTGAAATGAAATTGTAGAGCACAGTTCCAGTCAGTTCTTAGCAAGGTGTTCCTCTTGTAGCCTTGTTGCCTCACTGAGACGTGATGTTCCTGGGGTGTTAGCTAGCTGGGGATGCCACATTTGGGAACAGCCATGTCATGGGCAGCCTTCTTGATCCTAGAGATGAAGGTTCTCTTTCTGCTTGTAAATGTGTTAGACTTGATGTCGTGGTTACTCCTTGAGGCAAGTGTGGCATTACTGGCTTGTTCTTCATACCATCATTGTGTTTCAGCTTTTGCCTTATTATTCTCTTTACCTGTCTTCATCTTCCACTCAGATTAATTCAGATATTTTACTCACTGTAAATACCTTTCATTTTCAGATGACTGCAAAATGGACCTGGATAATAAACGGAACAAAAAAACCCTTCTAGACCAACATGGACAGTATCCGATATGGATGAATTCCAGGCAAAGAAAGAAGCTTAAGGCACAGCGTGTTAAAGGGAAAAAAAAATCAAAATTGGCCAAAGGCCTCGTCTGGTAAAATCACTTTCATAAGATCATGAATATCTGACTCAATAAAATAAATTTCTCACATACGTTCATGGTATTTTTGTATTTGGTCCCTGATTTATTGTGTTGAATAGATTTTTGAAGAGACTGTTAGGCCAGCAAATGATGAAACAAGTATCAACTTGGTGACTGCTGAACTTAAAAAGCAAGCTGAGTGCCTTTGACTAGACTAGTTGTCTGTGGTCTGTTATCTTGGAAGGGGGGCCGGGTCTTCATCTTTTCTGTTGTGAACACCAAAAATCCTAAAGGAAATCCTAAAAATAATTAAACCAAATGTTTTTTGTACTGTGGTCTTTGTCAATGTAACTTGTCTTTTAGTAAATCTAAACAAAGTATTCTGTAAATCTGCAATATCCTTTGGGTCCTGTAAAACTTTTGTTGCAACTGACTTGGGTTGCTTTTAACGTCTGGTAATTAAGGAAAATGGACTTTTCACATGTAACTTCAAAAATTTTATGTGCTAAAATTAACACCAAGCCTTCTTGAAACTTTTGCAAGTAAAATGAGAGTGTCAGTCTGACTTAAATTTACAAAGAGAACCAAAAATATGTCACTGCTGTCTGTAACAGAAATATTGTAGGAACCAAATAACTGAAAGTAAGACCAATTCTTTTAATATTAGAGAATGCAAATTCACAGAGTGGAAATAAAATAGTTTTAAGACATTTTCCAAGTTGTAGAGAGTTTTTTTCCATTTTCCAAGCTTTACAGAGTTTTCCATATGTATTTACAGTAGCCTTTTTTTCCTCCTAAAATGCTACTCACCCATGCCTTACAGTGTATGTGTGTAAGATAAAATACTGCATGGTTGCATAACAAATGCCGTTCATGTGATCAGCCACAGTTGGGTGTATTATTTGGCAATAACATGTGATGACAGATGAAAAGTTAGTTGTCCTGAGAGCTTGTGTTTTTAAAATGTCTCTCATTTCAAGGATGGAAATAATTACAGTACTGGTCCTTCCATATGTTGCCTTTTCAAGTACCAGTCATCAATACAGGGCACAGCCTTCGTCCAGCTTCGTCCAAGATGGGATCCATGTTCTGTAATTGCCCACGAATTGTCATATGTCTCTGTTGTGGTAACTTGGGCATCGGGAAGAAGCTTTTTTCTTTTAAAAGTAAGTACACTAGGTTGTAATGTGCTAGAATCAAATGAGAAGAACTCAGTGTGATAGAAAACTTATTTTTTCTGGAAAAATATAATGCGTTTATTATTATTCTTGTAATTGTTAGGAGAAAGGTATTCTATTGCTCAGGTGAAGAACTACAAAGGTGTTGGAGGAATTCCCAGTGCATCTTCTGTTTTAACATACATTGACCATTAATGACACTTGGTAAGCCACACAGATCACATATTACCAAATTATATGCCATTAATAACTTCATACTTTAAAAGTATTTCCATTAAGTTGATAGTAGCCCTACTAAAAAACAGGTGCTGCTCTCAATTTTTTTGGTGTTACTAGATAAATGGGTCTAGATTTTGGTATCAAACTTACCTAATGTTAGCTTTTAGATTAGGACTGTTTTAATATTGATTCGTGTAGAGGAAAGTGTTCATGAATGTGTTTAACCAGGAATGGAATGGAATGATCAGTCAGATTTCATTTCTTGACTATTCTAATGACTTAGGCTTTATTTTGCTTAACACATGCTTTGGGGAGTTGTGGAGAGGAGCTTCTTGGGTTTAAATGTGAAAAAACAATTGGTTTTTTTTCTTGTAGGGTAAGCACAATGATATTTTTAACATGCTTGTTTGTAAGTAAGATAACTTTCAAGCAGCTGCCGGTGTGAAATCAGGTTAATTTTCCTGAGTGGAGATAATCAAACTGGCAAAATACTCCTGTTTAAGTGTACAGCTTTCGAGTCAGTTTATTTTCATTCTTTAGGTGCACAGCCATGCTCTGCCTCATCTTCATCAAGCCTCCCACCGCTGCACTTGCTATATCCTCTCCTTTCTCTGGAGCTGTTTCAGTTCTGCCTCTGCTCCTTGCTCTATAAGACAAAATGATCTTCACAACTAAATAATCTTTATTATTTTAGCTTTTATGACCTAACCCTGATCTTCGTTGTGCGAATTTATTAGTCTGCTGCTGTTGTGACCAGATAAAAATCTCAATCTCAAGTGTGAGACAGCAGATGCTGCACTGATCTTTTATTTAGCAGTTGCTTCCTTCCTGAAACAATACTGGCTGTGTGAGGTATTTCCTTCATGATGTCCAGGATAAAGTCAAATGTTCACTTAAACTACAGATATTTTAAGACATCCTGTTTGATTTTTGAGGTGAAATGGAGGGTAAGGAAGGAATAAACCCCAGTCTTTACTGGAAGGTAGCTTTTAGTCTAGTACCAATGTATTTTGTACAATGTCAGGGCTCATTTGGGTAAGGCAGAGCTCTCTGTGGGCCACAAAACATTTTTAAAGCCTGGATGGGTAGGATCTGTAATCCAGGCTAAAAGCTTGCTTGTAGACAGAGCAGGAACCTGGCTAAGTGTGCAGCATAGATGTAACCTCACAGATACAGCAGGGAACCTCTACCGTATGAGGTTTGAACACATGCTATATATGGGTGCTGTTATTTTGTATTTGGAGTTTGCTTTAGATCTGCTTTGAGTAACTTTTTCAAATGGAAATAGCAAATCTTTAGTTACCTTTGAGTATTTGTTTCATCCTGGTGAATCTGAAACACATTTCTGTTTGAGTTGATGGAAAAAATTACTAATGTTTTTCTACAATAGAAAATAAAGTTGAAAATACTTGATTTTAGCTGAAATACGTATTTTGAAAGTCCTTAGAGAGATTTTCAAAGAAGCAGTTGATCTTCTAAACAGTATTCTAGTAATTCATTAGTCTTTTCTAAAAAAATCTCTTTAGGTTGTGATTGAGGGAGAAAAGGTTGCAGTTGATTAAACAAACTGATTGAAGTCTAACTGTATAACTTAAAATGGCACTGTCAGAGTTGTGTGTTTTTTAAAAAAATTCTGTAATTGTGCTATTATGAAACTGCTTAGTTGAAACTTCCCACCATTGAAACTTTGCCACCTTACTGCCAAGTGCTGTGGTAACTGTGTTACATGGACCTGTGTACAAAATGTACATAGGGAAATAATGCAGGCATTTTAGACTTACAAGCATAATAGCCAGCACTGAAAGAATTAAATACTGTCATTTTACTGAAATGTTTATGTGTATGTGTGTGTGTGTGTATACAGTATAAAAATTGCATTAGCAAATTGCTAAATGTCCTGCATATTGTCAGCAGTTTCCTGAGAAGATGACAAGGTCTGCCCTTTTTGACCCAGTATTGAGGATTTGGTTTTTAAAGTGAGTTATTTCAGGTGCCTAAAATAACTGGTGTCTGTGGTGGTGGTGCAGGGTCTGTGCTTTTCTGGTAACTTGGTGCATTGGGACACTTCCTTTGCACTGTAGTGACATGGGTTGGGGGACCAACTAGCTAAGATACAATGAAAATATTCTTGTTTACTCCTTTTTTTTCAGCTGGATTGGTTTACAGCTCTACCATACAAAAGCAATGTCAGTAAAAGGTAATCCAAACCGGGAACAAATGGCTGGTGAAGGCGAGGCTGTGTCAGATGGTCCTGGTGCCGAAGTAATGATCTCATCAGCCACCTCTCCTGTGACATTAAGTAGCTCTCAGCATGGCCACCATGCAGTTACAGCATTTTAAAGGAGGAGGGAATTCTAGGAGATTAGGTCAAGCAAATGTATTGACTGGTGGTTTTCGATGTGTTTTTCAGTAAAGGGTAGAGTATTAGAATAATTGATGAGAGCTATCTTCTTTCTTACAGTCCCTGTTAAGTTTTGCTGTGATGCTCAGACAGCATGGGCTCCACTGATGCGTAAAGTCAGCTGTGAGCTTTTACAGATTCTTTCAGTTTGCTTTTTCTACAGCTGACACTGGTTATAGAGGAGGCTAAATATAGTTTGGGGCTGCCTAATACTGGAGGAAGAATGTCGTGGCCACATGCTGCAAAGTGCTCTCCTGATACGTGGTCAGAACTGGTTTTTTTAAACAACAAAAGGAATCCTGTGCAAAGGCTTTAAAGTGTATGTCTGTTTCTATTATGCTACCTTTTCCTCCTGCTGCCTAAACAGTTGCATGGGTTTTGAATTCTATGGAAACCGGATATCTGATCTGTATCTAATTTTTAGTGTGAACTATGCTGGTGTCAGAGGCTGCGAGACTACAGCCTTAGCATGCAGGAATCCAAGCCGTACAAAGCAGCTCCTCAAGGTGGCATAGTCAACTGAGTAATGGCAGTTGCCGGGAGTATGGCAGTCTGAAGCCATAGGTGTGCATCACTCTCTTCAGCCAGGATTTCCCCATGCATTTTAACTTACCTAAGGGTGAGGTTTCAAGGCAGGACTGGCTGAGCCATCCAACAGCTCATTTCTGCAGGAAGAGGCTCTTTTCAGCTTTTTCCCTCCCTTCTCCAGCTGCATTGCCCAGTTCACGATTTCCTACTTAAGGAGAAACAGACATTGGGATTTTTTTTCCCCCTGAGCTCAAAGTGAGAAAGAATTAACAACTTTCTTCTGTTAATAAAAACTGCAAAATAATGACAAGCCCTCCCTTCTCACTCTCCTTTTATTCTTCCTACACTACTCCAGAATCCTGACCCTCAGATTTACCTTATCAATAGTGACAGCATGTAAAGGAAAAGAGAAGCCAGAATGGGAAGAGGATATCTGTACTGCTCTCTCTCCCTCATCCCAGTCACCTAAACATTGCTCTATCAGGTCTCTTAATTTTTCTGGTGCACGTATTTCCATATAAAAGGTCTGAAATGTTAGGAACAGTACATAGTATGGCACAAGAGGGTTGTGTATCAAGGGTCCTACGCAAGGTAGCATGACAACTGCTTTGTGAAGGGCTTGTATATTTAGAACAATCAGTGACTTTTCCTCTATTTTCAATCTAGTCAACTATTCTGGAGACTATGGAATTTACAAGTTATAGTCTAGTTTGGTAAGCTATTGTTTAGTATTTTTTCCTCTCTAATTACAGTTAATTTTCTTGCTAGACTTCTAAAGTCTGAAAGTAGATTTTATAGCATTTTTCAACTTTTGCCTTTATGCAGAAATGGGGTTTGTGGATAGTATTTCAGGAAACAAAGGTTCATTTGTTGTCTCAGGACAGCTTATCCGACTCAGCCCAGCTGATCTATTCATACATTCATGTTATTTGAAACATGTATAATGTCTCTTTTTTGAAAGCTGAAAAATTCATAATGTATAGGAGCAACAGTTATTCCATGGTACATCTTGTTACCTTAAATCTTTAAATTACTTTGGCAATAGCTGTTCTGTAAATTAAAGTTTTGTGGACTGTGATATCTGTGTATGAAACAAGAACTTTTGAGATCTATGAATTGTGCTTCTGTCCATCTTTCTTATGCAAAATGTGACAACTTGGTGCAGATCAGATCAGAGCTGCAGTTTGTCTTGCAAGCGATTACAAAACATTCCTATGAAGGATTAGAGGGAGGGCTCTGTGTCAACAGCTCCTTGCGAATAAAATCTCAGGTTTAGCTCATGATAACTTCTGAATAGCCTCACCCCAAATGCAAAATTCAAGTTAGTTCCCACTACAAAAAATACAAGCAAAAAGATATTTAAAACTAAACTGTTTGTGAGAACTAAGAAAGGTAGGATACATTGCTTTTTCTGAAGTCCTTGCACCCCCTTGGAATGTGGTGGTGTGAGAGCATGTAAAGAAAAAAGCCAGGGACTGAAGTGCACCAGAGAATGTGCAAAGCTGATGGTGGATCTGCAAACTACAAATCTGAAACCCAGCTGTGTACCGTCAGAGACTTTGATTGGGTTTTTTTCTCCTCAATGTTCTTAAGGCTGCCTGAGTTCTTGTGAAAACACAAAATTAGCTACACTTATTCTAGAGCAAATGTAGCCATAGTGTGATCCATGTACTTGTGGTTGCCTGGACTGCGACTTGTAGCCTTCGCTGATACTGTGCTGAGGACAAAAAATGTTTAATTCCTTAAGTGCGAGACCAGAGTGTAAGATTATGCATGGGAAAGGTTACAGCTTGGTCTACTGATGTAATAAACCTAAGAACTTTTGCTTCAGTGTCAAGTATGGTGTATTTATATATAGACAACTATGTTTTTATCCATCCCTTTAAAGAGGTAACTGAGTGCATGTCAAGCCCTAGGCCTTCTCATTTTCTCATGGGGGAGAAGATTGTGGATTTCTTGATGTTATTTTACTTGCTTGTTTAAATTAAACGCTAACCTGCTAAGCCTTCCATTTGTCCAGTATTTTAGAAAGATTGTTATAAAATTAAAAAAAAAAAAAAAGCAGATCTGTTTCCTTTGGTAACCAGAAAGATTCTAATGAGCAATGCATGTCCTTAACACATTCTATCAAAACTCATCTCCAGAATATCATCCCTTTCTACTTGTAGAGAGACTGGAATTTGAGGAAATAGTCTTTCCCCACCCCCCCACCTCTACTATAGAAGAAAAGCTTTTTGCTGAAACCCTTAACAGTGGGAACTGAATCTATACTTTCACATCTGGTCATTGCCCTGTAATAGTGATGAGAGGAGGACAAAGCACAAAGTCTGCCAGGCATTGTATTGCTATGTCTGCATTTCACTGTCCATAACAGCATTATCCAAACTCACCAGTAAGAGAAACTGGATTATCGGTTGTCGTGCTCAATGGCATTAGCTCCTAACATGTCATTTTTTCACTCAAACGCAAGAGGGGCACAGATGACATGAGTTGGTGCGTTCGGTCCGTTTTCCCACAAGTTCATCACTGGCATCGGTAACCGGACCGTCGCTGGGTATTTTGAGAAAGAAGACGCCTCTCTCCGGGGAGCAATCCCGCGGGAGGCTGCGAGGCGGCAGGAGCTGCGCTGTGCCCGGGAAGCCCATCCCGGCGGGGGCAGCGGGGGCGCGGCAGCCCCCGAGCCCGGGCCGGCCCCTCTCCGCCCCGCGGGCAGAGGGAGCGACCGAGCCGGAGCGGCACTCGAACGAGTCCCCAGCTCACCGACCGTGTGGGGAATCGCATCGCCGACACCCTGTACAATATTTTTTCGTTTAAGAAGTGTCTTTAGTTTCCAATCGGGCGCGTGTTAACTGCAGGAAAATGCGTGGTGCTCCGTGCATTGCAGCACAGTGCCATAGGCGGGGGGGTTGGTTTGCTGTGGGTATCCCAATGCTCTTGGGTTCATCGCTTTCCGAACTGCCTAATAAACTGCTGGAATTACCCTGTTCTAGTAAGGAGTGACATTTAAGTGTGTAAAACTAATTCATGTTTTTCTGATATAGCTGTGCAGTTATTCTCTAAAAATATACTAAGTGATATTTTGTGCAAATAATTCCCCAGTCTTTTTCCTTAAACATTTCATTTTTCCAGAACAGGGCACAAAGGCATCCATGACTTTTTCTGATATACAGTGTTTTGTTTTTGAAAAAAAGGTTCTTTAAAAATCTCTTATCAATCAACTGAACTGTTTTAATGAAAATTTCAAAGACTTAGTGGAAAGAGAGTTGTTTTATATTTGCTTGTTTTATTTGCATTTTAAAGTCTCCACGTGGTGATTTCAACTAAGGTTCTGTGTCAGGGAAATCCAGAGCTGAAGTTGTCCAGAGACAAGTAAAAATGCCTGTGCTGTTTTCATTGTCCAAATGTAATGATGTGCAATGATTTAAACCAGCAGTTTCACATGGTTAAAAGTGAATTGGATTTATAAAATTCTAAAAGTAACCTCAGAAACATGAAAAAGGATAACTGTGTTAAGGTAGAATTAGTTCTGAAACTGCAAAAACTGTTTTCTATGCATTCACAGAACAAAAAAGTGTTTTTATTTTTAAAAATGCATAGAAAAGAATTGTTCTTATACTAACAAACACTGTTAAAACAAATGTATCCATTCCTACAGCAGTCATTGAAGCTGAGAAAAGTAATGTAATCTTAAGTATTTCAAAAGTAAGTTAATGTAAAATAATATAAAATTAGAAAAATATTTTGGAAATACAAGATTCACTCTAATAAAAGCACAGAAAACAATGGATTTTTATCTAAACAGAAATTTAAGAATCAGACATACAGTGCTACAGTTGAGCATATTTATGGAACAGTATTTAAAAGTGAAAAAGAAAAGAAATGTTGCTTAATATGTAGAAATAGTCATACTTGAAAAAAGTAAGTTAGAAATAGGTTTAATTTTGCATAAATCTATGCAAATAAATTAAATTTATGTTGTAACTAAACCTGCCAATTCCAGTGAGTGAGAATTTTACTGTTCATTTGTCTGAGAAAAAAAGTCAAAGCTTAACAAACAAAACAAAGCAGAGAAGCTGAAATTCCAGCTTTCATTGAAAACCAACAAATTAAAATGTGCAAAAAATGCTTTTGCAAAACCTTTTCAAATGTAAATTAAACCTATAAATACATTTGAAACATTTTTTAAAGTTATTATTGCATTATCTTTCATTCACAGTCCCTACATTTTGGGTTCTTATTTCTGTCAGAAACTTCACTAACACAATAGTGTGAACCAATGAATGCAGCTTCTGGTCTGCCCTGATATCATTAGAGATTGTTTTGCTGTGGAAGGAAATGAAATAACTTCCAAAATTATCTTTCCTAAGTATCTTTTTGCATTAAACAGGGTTTGGATTCAGGATTCAATGGTTCCTAATGAATTTGGATATGTTAACAGTGACTGGATCGTATCCAAATATGACTTGATGGGAAAGCCATTAGTTTTCTTCCCTGAGGTTACACTGGGATCCCATCTGGTGATTGCCAATAAATGTGGATATATTCTGGGGGAAAAAAAGAGCTTGTATTGGATTCTAGGATGAATTACTGGGAGTGCAGTTTCTTGAAGTTTCATTCACACACTTCAGGGAAGCTGAGTGTGGAGTACTTTATAACTTGACAAAAAGAACATGGCATAAGCCTCTGGTTAGTTTTTAGTGTTGTTGTTTTTCTACAGCAATTGTTTTTGCAATAGAATTATGTTTGAGATCAGCAAAAATGTATTGTTATGGAGAAACACTTATGAGAAAATTCAAAGCAAACTCATTCATTAAAAGCAATTTTTAATTTGATTGTAGCTACCAAGTGCTTACCCGAAAATAACAGCTTTCATATTTATCCTTCCTATGCACCATCCAGAGCAGTTGGGCAAAATGTTTCATTTTTATATGCAGTGTTAGGGGGAAAATTTGACAAGGGACAGAAACAAATATTTGTCTCAACAGAGAGGAAATGCTCATCCTTTTTCAAAATCCCATAAATTCTAGGAAAATGCAGCAGTACAATTAAAATTGTAAGAGTAATTGTTGTATATAGCTAATATTACTTGTGAACACTATAACTATTAATTGCGTGCAGTGAAAGATTGCATTTCTTTTGTAAAGAAAAAAATGTGCTGGCTTTTTGTTTGGTTTTGGTTTGGTTTTTTTTCAACCTTGGCAAAGCAATTATTAGCCAGGGGAAATTGACCCTGGTTTCGATCAAAGGAGCAATTCATCTTACCCTGCAGTTCCTGCAGCCCAACAGCTATCTGTTGTTGCAGAATGTGCGGGTCGCCTTTGGCTGCCGACCCCATCCAGGCATGAGAAAAGGGAGTGAGGAAAACCTGTAAAGCCCAAAATAAAACTCTGGATTCTTCTGGTTCTTGTCAGGTTCAGTTACAGTGAGACAGAAACAGCAGTAAATTCACTGAGACTTTATCAGATCAAAACAGTTCTGTTATAAATATCATTCCTATAAAGCATGTGGGCGAGAGAGAAACTGTCAGAAGAAGAGAAGGAAAATAGATCTTCTACACTTCAATAAATTATATGATGTTTTTATAGATTATAGCATAAAAAATTAAAATTTAACATATGTATGCCTATATATGTGTAAGCACATGTATGTGTGTATATCCACATGGTAGTATTAACTTAAACACTCAAATGTTTTAAATGTAAATATTTTGCTTTAATAAAATACAGATATTTCAGTGACTGTAGATAAAATTGGAATACAGTCTAAATCAAGAACAAGAGCTTTGAAGAAGTGCCTTATGTTTCACTCAAGAATTGACTCAATGACTTGATGTAATTTTAATGGGATGAACAACATAGTCTTGCTTTGTTTTGCAACTGGCAAGGGGCTCAGAGGATTGTGATTGTTAAAGGTGATGACCTTTAAAGGTGATGAGGACATGATGGCCAAAGCCCTTGTTCACCTACAGGGTTGATAGAAGAAGGTTGTTTCATGTATTTCCCTTCTGTAATTAAAATTATCATCCAGAGTTTTAATGATAGACTGTTTTGACAAGTTCTCTGTGCTTGATGGTGATGTGTTTGGGAGTTTTTTACATTTTCAGATGCCTTGACATATTATACAGTACAATTAATTCCTTTACATGAAATAGCTAGAAGTTGCCAGATGATAATGTGCTTTTCCTTCTTTCTGACCTCAGCTAGATCTGGAGCCATGTCTTAGCTACAGGAGTTCAGAACTAGAGAAAGTTCAGTAAAGAATAAATGAGAGAGAATGCTCCAGCAAAATCAGCTATACAAAAGGAAAGTAGGAACACATTCAAATGATGGGAGTGCACCAAGCCTTTTAACAAGGGAATTAGCTTTCTTACATGATTTTGTGAGAAGTGAAGCTACACACAGATTACACAGCATCTACCAAATTGAGTAAATCTGTTTCTTAAAAACTGTCATACTTTTGGGCATACTCCTAACTTTGAGCTTTAATTGTTTTGGTTTTTAACAATGTTCAAGTGGGGTTTTTTTGCCAGTGTCTCTTGATTTCTTGCCCAGGGAAGCTGAGGTCATTGAGTTCTACTGTCAATGCCATGCTGGCTCAAGTCCCAAGTCAGCTAAACACACAGATACTTGGTTCAAAAGGGGAAGTGATGGGATTCAAGAAAAGGTTGGTACTTAACTGGTCATGGTAGATAGTTTACTGCCTTACAGGGCAGTCCTTAATGACCACAGGGAGTACAGCCAGAGACAGGAAAAACTGAGGTTTGATGGAAACCAGGAACATAGAGCAGGAAATGTACAGGAACAGGAGTCCGAACTTTAAAACTGTGAAGCAAAAAGGACCAATAGATGATCTGAAAGCTTCCTTTGCTCTTTTCTGTTGGGTTCTTGTGTTCACTTGGTGCCTATAGTTGTGTCTCTGGTCATGTCCAAAATTGTTGCAGATTGTTATGTTAGAGACTTTAATCAGAGCTGGCTATCCTTAGCTATATTTTCCATCAATGGAGGAAACAAAGGGCAGCTCATAGGGAAATTCAGTCTTATTATTTGTTGACTGCTTCATATACTAATCTATTGTCCTCTACCTGCTTCTGTACACTCACTACAGTGAAAGCTTTGGGTGAGTTACTTAGATTAGACCTTTAGCATAGGGATGCACATTATCTTTCCCGCTAAATCTTCCTCTTTCCCTCCCACACTCCCTTCCCAATCAATAGAACCCATAACCTGGTAGCTGAAGCCACAGGGTGACATGACCCCTTGCAACCAGAATTTGTGCCTTGTATCAACCTGCATTAGTGGGACTTCTCCTCTGTCAGTATCTGAGAAGACAAGACTGTTGAGATTTTGGGAGGAAGGATATAATTAGCATCCAACACACTAGAGAGCTTCTCTGTGCATTTGTTGTGAGCAGGTATCTCCTGTTAGGCCTGGATGTGGCACTTCCAGACGGGGACTAGATGCAGAATATATCTTTGAAGTGGATGAGATTGATTTTAGACAGCTGCCCATTCAACACTCTCAAGTCTTTTGCTGAGGCACTTATTGCTCCCTGTTTATTGTCAAGAGTCATTAGGCATCCAAGCCTATGGATCTCTGCTGAAGTCTAAGATCTTGAAGCTTAACATTGAGCCCTTCTCTTTTTTTTTTTTTTGAGTTTATGTCTTTTGTTGAGAGTTGCTGTAAGGGCTTAACTTTTGCACATGCAGGTATGTATAAAGTCTCAGGATCTGAGAGGAAGAAGATAGCGCAGAGGAGAAGGATGACAGTACTGGGCTCTGAGATTGCTGCTAAAATGTACTGGCAGGCCAGACCAAGCACATGTGCATTTGCACTACTAAGGAACACAAAAAACTACAACTGTCACATTTTTAAACTGAAAGAAAAATTTGGCAATATCTTTGATGGAGTCACCATTCTTGTGACCTCCCTACTGCTAGGATGTCAGAAACACCTCCTCTCACTGGGAGTTATCCTTCCTGCTCTGCCATATGTTGCCTTGGGAAGGCCAGGATTATCAGTAGCACAGCCAGATACAGTGGGGTGGCTGTTTATCCAGAGGTGAATCAGAGTGCATGCACTGGACCAGCATTGTCTGTGGAAGGGGTACCCTGAGTATTGCTGATGCCTGAATGTATAGACCCCCTTTGTAAGGTAAGTTTCTGTGTCTCTTCTTGACTGCAGATGATGAATGATGTTTTTCTATAATTTCATTTTCTGCTGCAGCTGCCATCCAGCCTTCTAAAGTAAGAATCTATAAGCTACTGCTATACGTCACTAGGTGGAAGCATCTACCTTAATACTAGTCGCAAAACTCCTTATTAGGTAAGTTTTTCAGTTCCTGTCTCCTCTTTAATTTCTGCATCACATTGCACAATGTCTCATTATTACATGCTATTAATTGCAGTACATTATTGTCTGGTTTAGCAAAGTACTTCAGCACAAGCCCAAGTCCGTCCTACATCTGGACCCTCTAACGTTTGGAAATGCATTTTATTTTATATAATGACTAGTACTTGCAGGTTTTGGACTTCCTTTGGTGACACATGCAAGTATGTGTTTAAACGGAGCTTACAGGAGTAAATGCCTTAGTGGCTGAGCTGGGACTAACACAAGTCTTTCTGCCTTGCAAATAACTAACAAAAATCCAGTATGAAGCCTTTGCCGAAGGGCTGTCTGAGCCCCTTCTTTCTGTGCCAGTACTTTGCATTTTCTTCACACTGTGAATTCTCTTCTCCCTTTCTTCTCTCCATTCAGAGTAATCGTTTGCCTTGAAGAGGAGTCAAGATGCCAATTAGCTATGTGTGACCTGAGCAGCCTCGAGAATGATATGGCTATGCTGGAAAATGTAGCTAATATGTATAAAGGTCTTCTGCAGCAACTAGCTCTTAACTAGATGGCCATTTCTTCCATCATGAATTGGTATTCTGATTCTTCACCAACTCTGTCCTTGTCACTGAAGCCTGGAATATTCACTAAAGATCTGGAAATGGCCAGGTGGAGAACAGTGATGGTTTATAGAAAAGGAGGCAAGTGGAGATAAGCCATCTGGCTGGATGTTGCATTCTGTCATGCCAAAGGCTAAGACTGCAGGGTGATGATTTCTAGGTCTCTCAGTTCCTAATCTACTTCAGACAAGCAGAAGGGCTAATTCAGTTTAAACCATCTAAACTAACCTGGTACATTTTGCAGGAAGGTGGATTAGAGAGGGCTGAAACCACCTCTTTGCCAACAAAGCTCCATAGATGATAACTTCAATGAAAAGGGCTGCAAACAAGTCTGAAGTTGCCCTAGCAGTGTTTTACTCTTCTCAGCCATGGCAATTCCACAGCGGGAGGGCAAACCAGATCTATCCTTATCCAGCTCTTCTTCCACTGGTGTGTTCTCCCCCAAATGCTATTTTTTTAGTGTGCTTAATACATGAATCGTAAAGTACCAAATTTGCTTTTCATACCATGGACTACAATGATGAGAAATAAACAAAAAGAAATCTGGTTTTTGCTTGTTAGCTGAACAGTTTTGATTTGAAAATCAGTGACAGACGTCAAACTTGGGACCCCACAATGAAATGTTTACAGTGCCATTTCAGAGAGGGACTCCACTTTGAAACTGAATGAAAGTATGTGGGAAGTTTGCAGCGCAGTACATATGTAGGGGTAGGAAATTAAAGCACGATGGACCCATCAGCATTAAGGGTTTAGGGAAAAAACTGGTATTCATATTCCTCATGTTTCTTCTCAATTGACAAGATGATCCCTTCCATTTGTGGTTATTGGGGTAGCTTTTGTCTTGATTTATCCGTATTTTCAATTTCCCAGCTTTGGCTTTGTGTTATTTTCCTTTATAAAAGTACTAGTGAGCTGGGGAGCTCTGCAGTCTGTATTTTGAAATAGAAAGGAAACAATTTCTTTATGTTTTTCTTCTGTTTGTTTTTCTTGTATGAACATATGCAATACGTTTCCTACAAACCAACATATTATTTAGCACTGACTCTGTACTTGTATTTTAGTTTGACAGAGAAATTCTTAACACTTGGCACTCTTTTTTCTACTTCATGTTCTCATGCAACTGCTGATGCTGCTTTCCGTAACATAAATGAAGAAGGCTAACTTCTATTATTTGAGACTTGGAATTACTTTATTAATAAAATCTGCTTTGTTTCCTGTTGGCAAACCCCAAATACTCTTCCAAAGAGGAATTTACTCTGTTATGTCTGTGGTTATACATAAATGTATATTATACCAAGTATTCTATCTGTATAAGGCACATTTACTTTCCAGTTGAATGTTTGCTACAGAGAATAGAGAAGACAATTACAAGGCAACATGCTTTTTATATTTAAAAAGTAAAAATTATAAGCTGCAGTGAGTTGCAAAAACCCCTAGTAACTCTATGGGACAGAGGTACTCCAAAGCACATTCTACTGGCTGTGAAGTACAGAAAACAGGACCACAATGAGCAGACTTTGTGGAGGTAACTGGCAGTAAATAAGATGTGAATCTCTTGTGCCTTCTGCTGACAGAGCTCCCTTTACAGCATACAGATGAGCACAGAAATTATTTCTTCCTTGTATGATTGAACTGCAATGTCACTTTTGTACTGCAGGTTAGGGAACAGAACAAAGGACTCTATGTAACTTTTGTTGACCTCACCAAAGCTTTTGACACTGTGAGCAGAAAAGGCCTGTGGCAGATCTTGGAACATTTAGGTTGTCCCCCCAAGTTCCTCAAAATAATCATCCTGCTTCACGAGGATCAGGGTGAACAAGTCAGATATGGCAATGCACTCTCTGAGCCCTTTCCAATAACCAATGGTGTGAAACAAGGTTGTGTTCTTGCACCAAATCTATTCACAATCTTCTTCAGCATGATGCTCCAAAGAGCCACAACAGACCTTGATGAAGAAAACTGCATCTACATCTGATATTGTACCGATGGAAGCCTGTTCAACCTAAGGCGACTGAAGGCCCACACTAAGAATGTAAATCACATTGTCCGCGAGCTGCTTTTTGCTGATGATGCCAGCCTTGTTGCTCACACAGAAGCAGCTCTGTAGCACCTAACACCCTGCTTTGCAGAGTCTGCTGAGCTTTTTGGGCTGGAAGTCAGCTTGAAGAAGGCAGAAGTTCTCTACCAACCTGTACCTCAGTAAGTTTTCTATCATCCCCACATCACCATAGGTGAATCAGAGCTTAAGTCAGTCCAGCACTTCACCTATCTGGGAAGCATCATTTCCTCAGACANGGATACAAGGACTCTCTGAAACAACACCTCAGCCTTGGCCATACTGACTGCCACCAATGGTCCACTCTGGCCTCCAATCGGGATTCACGGAGACACATCATTCACGACGCTGCTGCTTCCTTTGACACGCACACAGAGTCAGTCTCGGGGAGAAAAGACAACATAGAGGGAAGTGTTCCTCACCAATATGGCCTAAGGAGACGTTCTGCTGTGCCTTTTGCGACTGGATTTGCCTATTCCACCTTCCTTTTTAGCCATCAGCACGCTTGCAGCAAGCGTGGGTAGTGCCCTTCCCAAATCTTCATTGGAGAAGCCTAGCCATGATGATGAGACGTGACCACCTGCAGTGACCCCCCCAGGTGCTGTAAGAAACTGGACAATTGGTGCTGTTGGCTCAGTCAGCAGAGAGCTTTGCTAACAATGTTGCAGGGTGGCTACCCAGGCAAGGGGCTGAAGGCAGGCACATCCAACACCTCAGGCTACAAGCTGGGTGTTAAACAAGATGAGGAAAGAGGCAAACCCTGCCAGGTGGGGTAGTGTTTCTTTTTCCTTAGGTAGATGACTCAACTATGATAACTGCCTGGAACATTAACACCTGGCCTAAAGTATTCATCTCTTCTTGATGAGCCATAATGGGCCATAATGGACTCAGCTGCACTGATGTAAGAGACAGCTGCAACATCTTAGAAGGTGTCAAAGACTCCGAAGTATCCCGTGACTCACAGTATTACATCATCGAGTATAAAACTCTCTGCTCCACGGAAGGTACCAGAGACATTGCCAACCAAACCTGAGCATACATAACTCTGAATTTCAGGGTGTCTCCTACCCCCTGTGGCTTCCGCTACCTCCACCTCAACGGATCCCAACAGTGATCACCACTTTGACAGGGCTACAACCACCACTTTGACCAAAGAACATGGAAATTCAAGTAACTAAGTCTCATTGCTGGATCCAATGGGTGTCTTGCAGGCCCTTCCAGTTGCCTGAGGGGTCCATGGCACTGCTCCAGCTGCCTGTGCCACCACCGCAGCCTCATTCCAGCATCTGCTGCTATTGAATCCCAGACAATTCCTGCCAGTGCTTACTCTCCAACTTTTCCTGCCAGGTTTTCTAGGGGTGGGGAAGGTGAACCACTCGGAAGGGTGTCCATCTTGTCTCTGTCCTGTGGCCATGTGTTTTTCCCAGGTTGGGGAGGCTGGGCCGCCACCTTAATTTGGTCTGGTCGTGGGGCTTGGGAAGTTTCTCTTCACCAGTTGGTTTAACCCAGTTTTATCAGTATTGTTACTGGCATTCTTCTTGGTAAAGAGTTACTTTTCTCTTACATCCAGGCATATTTGGTCTGTCTATATATTGGAGAAGCCAGGGGTATTGAATCTGAGGGAGGAGACTTCTGTCCCAGGTCTCTGTCCCTCCAAATTGTCTCAGATTGAGACAGTATCATACAAACTGGAGAGAGCACCAGAGTGGGAACAGGCTGGAAGAAAGGGATGCTCATTCACGTGGTAGGGGGTACATAGGGGATGGTTTAGTGGCCACACTGGATGCATACACTGTTTTAAAAGCTCTGTGCACCATAGAGCAAAGAGGACAATAATGATAGGCAAAATAAAGGGAAAAATGTCATGATAAATTGATATTAGAGTGTAAAACTGAAAGATATATGTGAAGAAAGAAGAAATGGGCTGAAGAAAATTAGGAGAAGCCTTCCTGCAGACCAGCAACATGAACTTGCTGACTGCTGCCCCAAGGGAAGTGGCAGAAATGTCATTATTTGGAGCATGTGAAACTAGTATAAACAAGACCATAACAACTGTTTGCTGGAGAACAGTCCTCTACTGGCAGGGAGTGCTGGGTGACTTAATGGGTCTTTTCCATCTGTAGAGTCTATGAATAACAGCAAATGATGTGGAAAAAAAAAAGGTGTGAAACTTGTGCAGGCATTTTTCAGAAAGCCAAATACTTTCCTAAAACAGAGAAAAACCAATCTGAATTCACCCAAAGACATTTATTGAACCTTATCCAAGTCTGTTTTTACAAAATGTCAATCTTCAGCTGCCAGGGTGAAGCTTTGGGCTGATTGACATCCAATGGAGTACTACCACTAGCTTCAGCAGGGTGAGGGTTTCACCATGAAGTAGGCTGTATCACCTAGAGCCATCCTTCTTCACCTTGGCTATGGGGAAGACTATGGCACCGCAGCAGAACCATGACTGGCACTTGTATGACAGACCCTGCTGCAGGCCCAAGGCATGGAGGGGCAGAGGGATGAGGCCAAGCAGTGGAAGGCAGCGAAGGATGACTGCCTTCACCACTGCATGACTGGACCCAGAGGATATATATTTCTTCACTGCCTTATGGTGGGTGTTGCAGTATCCACCTGGGAATCCCGCTCTGCCTGGCCGGGCTATTCCACCTTGTCATGTCTGAGCACAGCATACAACTATACAGTTCAGAGGATAGCTGTCCTGAGGAAGGGCAACCATTTCTACCATGGGGCTCCTGAAGTCTCCCTAGCCATGTCCTGAGGCATGTGAGAGCTCTGGCTCTCTGGTTGGAGTCATTGGGGAACTAGAGTTGTTGGACACATTTGATCGACAGCAAATGAGTAATAAGCTTAGGCGTAGCCCCTGCTCCAGACAGGTTATCTTACTTGCCACTCTCACAAAACCCGCAAAACCCAAAACAAACAAAAAAAAACACCAAACCCTGCCAACAACAACAAAACCCCCCAAACCCAAAAACCCCAACCCATTCCCCCCCCCAAAAAAAAAAGAAAAGAAAGAAAAACCATCTAACAAAAATGCAAGTAAGAGCATTGAACTTGTAGTCTTGCTCTTCCCTTCTTACAAACCTGCCTGTGCCCCTCACCCATCCCTGTTGTGTTTAGTTTGCTTTTTTTTGTTTGGATTTGAAAATTCCCATTAGTTGTAGCTCAAAAATTGGGGCAGAAAAACTAGAAAGTGAAACCAGACAGATACTTATGAAAGATGAATGGCCTGCTCTCATTATTTTTCCTTCAGTTTCAGATGGAGCAGATGTTCTCTCTTCTCAGCTTGTCCCAGAGCCAGCACTCTTTGCTCAGGCTTTGTCCCTACTGTCCTTTGAGGATGCTCTGCCCTTGTTAGCCTTTCACCTCTGTCTACCGTCCTTTTTCCAGTGACACTCCTGAGGTTTGGGAATATGAGGACAATGGTGAAGAGAAATGAGAGGACAACTCGTGCAGGACTGAAGGGCTGTATTTCTGTGGAGGACCTGCTGCATTGGGCAGTGGCATGGAACAGCAGCAGCTCCCTAGAGCCTTTCCCCACCCATTTCCCCCATCAGAGTCCCCCATTTGGTGGCCTGACCTCACACTCCTCCTCAAATCCCCCTTTCTGTGGGATTTCTGTGACCCAAGGCAGGCCATCCTTGGTCCCCTTCACTGGTGGGTGGGAGGAGAGGAGTGGTCCCAGCCTCCAGCCCTGCTGTGCTTGCTGTGGCTGCACAACCTCAGGATGTTCAAGAAAGTACAATATAAACCAGAGCAGAGCCACAACGTCTTTGGTTCATGCTCAGTAGCCACATGAGAGGATCCTATGCTTATAAAACTGAACTGTTTCAGCATTAAGAAAAATATTTATGAAGATACTGCCAGCACATCTGACCTCCAGGACTTCTACAGGCTGATTTCCTGATGTCTCCTCCCTCCTGCAACCTTCTTTTTTTCTGCCATGTTGTTGCATCTTTCTTTTGTAAGCATTTGTTTTGTTATGACCTTTCAGGGAGCAGAAAAGATGAGTGTGTCTCCCGCCTCTGTCTCACCCCAGCAGCCCCCTGGCGGATCCTGGATGTGCAGTGATCTCATTACTACTTTGCTGTATCCGACTGTTGAGTTTTGCACCTTTCCAACTGTTCCCATGACCTGCCCACAATCTTGGGGACAACAAAGTCTATGTCCTTGAAGGTTGTGCTTTGGTCTTTCAGTCTGTCAGAGCCTGTGCTTGGCCTCTCCTGACAGCCCTGTTAGAGTGGGCTATGATGGGCTGGCTTCAATAGCGCTTCCCTATCATGCTCTTCCCTCACCACCTCACTTTTGAATGTTGTTATGATCAGCTTTGCTTTGATTACTCCATTGGCTTTTAGGATGCCTCAGAGAAGATGCTGTGTGTGCTCAGGTTCTTTTTAGGGGCAACAATTATGTTATATCCTTGACAATGCCCAGGTATGCCAAATCATACAAAATCTTCCTTAACTTCCAGCTCACAGTGCTTGTCTAAATGCCCTCCAGGTAGCTACCCTGTCCTCCCTTCACAGAAAACAGAGGAAACAGTCCCTGGTGACCAGGGAGCACTCTTCCAGCCTTTTCTCGTGGCTGATTTGGGATTTTATGATACAGCAGGCCTTCCCACCACTGTTGGTCACTGTATGCACTGAAACCTTCTCCCTGTGCTGTGTGAACTCCCTGTCACACCTGGTGAGCAGTCTCTCTCTGAGGATCATCTCGAGTGTCATTCACCCTTTGTCCAGAAGTTTTCAGTGTTTCTCCTCCAGCCATCGCAGTTGTTGCTTTTTCTTCCTGGTCTTCATAGCAGGTCTTTGCCCCATCGTCTTAGTCCCTTCTTTGCCTAACCAGCTATTTCCTTGCACTCAAACTCTTACCTCCTTGCCCTTCAGAGAGAGGCAAATCCAAATTTTGTAAACTGTCACATGTGGCTATAGGCATTTGAGCTTTAGGATATAGAGACTTCCACTGATGCCTGCCTTGGATTATCTCATGTTTTTTAAAAATACCACTGGGCTCTTTCAAGAAGGTATCCATGAGGATGCCAAAGAAGTGTTCATTGCAGAAGGGTGCATATGAATGTGTGTATATGCATATACATGAGTTTATGTGTGTATATGGACTCCTCATGCTAGACCAGGTGTCAGCAATGGGGTACAGTGAATGAACGTGCACTACTTCATTTTTTTTGAAGTGTAGCACTACAGTTGCTCAGAGTGGGGGCATTTTTTTCTTGTCTTTTTGACTGTTTATACCCTGTAGAAGGGAGAGATTTTGGTGGTTTGGAGCTGAGGACACAAAAAGGAAAATTTGGACTGGAGGCTAGCAAAGCATTTGCCAATAATTGTTCTCAACCATAGAAATAATAGTAAATGGATAATAGTGTTCAATTCTAAGCAGGAGGAAATAAATGGGTAATAGTAGTGGTGTAGGTTGATGGACAAGGACTGTCTCTCTTAATTTTGCAGTGAGAGAATGCAAACAATACTCAGTGTCTTAGAAAGTGAAACAATTTAAAACATTTTTTAAGAATGAATGCTGCAATTATCCCACTTGTGACAGTCATGCATACAATCTGGACAGATCTGCTGGGACCCAAAGCATTTCAAAGCCGAGTTCCCTAATTAGATGTGTGCAGCAATGTCTGATTGCCGAGCAGTGTTTTTAGTTACAGCAAGACAAAGGATCAATCGTAAAGAGCCACCAAAGGAAAGATGCATAATATTTGCATTATGCAGTCTTCAGGATATTGTAATGACAGCTCTGGAGCTTGCCCTGCAAAGCATCACACTGCACACTGCAGACAATGCTCACTTCTCTAACTCCACCAGCAAACCTCTGACTCACACTGCTGGGGGCTGAGTTTCACCTTTCACCTTTAGTCTTAGGATCCTGCTAATGGCAGTAACACATAGGCCAAAAGTACAGCCAATTTTTTTCTGCAAAATAAAATTCTGATCCTCTTGCAAGAGGCCTCAGAAGCCTAGAAAAATAATTTTCTATGGCATAGCGTGGGCTTCTGCATGATGGAAGCCACACATATCTTTTGCTGACTTATGCCCCAGGAGATTATGGTTTGCAATGTAAAATCATCGACAGTAATATATATTGAGCAATCATTTTTTATTAGGAGGTTGAATAGTAGCGGTTAACAAATTAATGAGGGAATAGGGATAAAAACACACGCCTTTATAACTTATGGCATAGGTAGAACCCCTATTTTCTCCACTTTGTATGTTTTAAAAGGAATAAGTTATATGCTCATCATTTTTCTTTTTGTTCAAGATCGCAGCAACAAAACAGTAGGGAACTCCCATTACACATTTTGGCTTGAAAAGTGTTTTCTGCTCTCTGTAAGATGCACAGGTCTAGTGATCCAAGTTAAATATTATTGGAATTTCACCATAAGTCAAAAGCAATATTAATTTTGGGCCCACATATTTTCCTTCTGGTAGGGTATAATAATGGCCAATCTTCGTGAACGAAGATTTGGGAAGGGCTCACCCCACCTGGGTGTGCCCTCCGAGCCTGCGCAGTGGATTTTTTAGGTGAGGCACAGCGTGTGCAGAACTGGCCCCACCCTTTAACTCCTAAGGTCCATCTGCCACGGCCGAATGAGCTTGGACAGTGACAGTGAAGTCCTTGGGACTATCTACAGCACCCAGTACTAACCAGGGCTGACCCTGCTTGGCACCCGAGATCTGACGGGATGGGATGGCAGGGAGGCATTGAACAGCTGGGGACAGTCCGTACTGAGACTCGAACTCGCGACCTTGAGAGTCGGAGACAGGAGTGCTCTCTACTATACCATGGGACCGCCTGGTAGAGGATAAAAGTTTAAAATAAATACACTTTTCAGACAATCTGTAAATAGTAGAGTGCAATGGGTGAGACAAAGAAAGAAAAACAAAACAACATGCACATTTAACAACAGAGCAGCAGCAATGTTGGGTGGTATTAACTGTTTTGATACGATAGCAGGAACGAGAAGGTTTCTTCCCCCTTTTTTGTGGTCTGATTCAAAGGGAAGTGAAGGCTGGCATCATGCCTCTGAGCTGGGTCAGAAGATTTCTGTACCATACAAATCTGTAATCAGGGTTACTTCTCAGTGGGAAGCACAGGGATTTTTCAGAATATTAGCATGTTATTTCTGAACTCCCCCATCCCTTGCTCCCTCCCTGCGCGGGAGATACTCCGCTGCTGTTTGTCTGAAGTCTAAAGGCTGCTACAGCCATCTTTTTCAAATTAAAATGGCAATGTAAAGTTTTGTAAATGTTAGTTCTCCTAATTGGTAGTGGCCTGTATAATTAAAATAAAATCACTAATACTTTCTCTTGTTTTTTTCTATTATCACTGAAGTTCATTTTTCAGTAACTCAGACAATGTCTTCATTTTTATGAAGACCCATACTGACCTCTAAATATCTGATTTTTTTCAGTGAATGTTTATACCCATCTGGTTCAAATTTAGCATTCTTATGAGTCATTCCACTTTGATAGGAACACTCTGCTATAGAAAGCTTCTTTTAATATTTTTACATTTTAAATCAAACACTGCGTAGTGCATTACCTAAGCCCTGCTACAATTATGGAAATCAGTGGGTTCGTATTCTTCATCAGACACTGAGTTTGCTCTCTTTGTGAATTAAATGTTCCTCATGGTAGAAAGGTCTACAATGCACATGTGTTCAAGTGTTTTACCATCTTTTGTTGCCACATCCTTTCCCAGACTTAATAACATGCTTTTTGGAAACAGCCTTAGTAGAGGAAGGATGAGTGATTCCATAGGAAGTAAGGATGCTCAGCACTTCCTTACATCTGACATTTAACCCAAGCAAAAGTGCTATATTTATTTTACTATCAATGCTGATTTTATTACTTCTTATGTTCTTATTACAGGCATTTCCTGATGTTTAAGATATAACCAGCTCTTTTGAGTTCTTTCTTTTTGTGCTGGAAAGATTTTAAATGGGTATTTTAAGAAACTCCAAGTGCATCCCAAAAGAAATGGAAGAAAAAAAAGTTAAAAGCAAGCCATTAAAAGTACAGTGCAGCAGAGATCACTCTATTTAAAAATAAAATCTGAATTTGCCAGTATGTTTTCTTGAGCTATAACTGAATCATCACATAAAATAGAATGGGTCAGTTCCAACTGGAAAACAAATGGAATATTTTAAAATACTGTTTGTTTGCACTAAGTGGAAATATGTTCTAACAAGTTCAGACTCCACTTCCTTTCTTGACTATTTAAATGCATTTTAGCTCTTAAGTAAACACAAAGTAAAATTTAAAAATTGATGTCTTCTCTGAGACCTCAACTGAAAATGAGTGAATTGCTTTAAACCAGATGAAAATTTTAGTATTTTACAGTATTTTGATATGGAAAAATGTAAAAAGGGGGTTTTTTTTCCATAAACACAACTAATTAAGCACTTGATTCCTTTAAACAAATCCTTAGCAATTTTAGAACTTATGTATCTTCCCACATACTTCCAAAATAGATTGACACTGAAATATTTTTCCATTTTTTGGCCTATGATATCCTTCTTCAAATACTCCAATTCTTCTCTCACTTCTATGAGGGTAAATTTGAATTTAAATAACCAAAGAGGGCATCTAATTTTCCACCGATCTTTAGCAGAAAATGCAGAATCACATCATGAGGATGGAGCTTTGTGAGGACTCAAAATTATCAGATTTTTATACCCATGTGCTAAGGGATATTTTATGCTGAGCAGGGCAGCGGAGTAGCTAATGTGCTTTAAGCAACATCTGCTCACTGCAACAAAGCAAGTTTTTCAGTGCTATGCAGATCAGTCATTGTGTCTGGTTTATTTTGGTTATATTTTAGGTAAGGTAAAAAATGACAGGCCCATTAATAGAGGCTGAAAGGTAGTCCTTTCATTTTCTTCATCCTAGCTGGCCTGTAACATGAAGAATGCTTTTGTAGTTCACATTAGTCACATTATCATGATGGAATAATGAAAGAAGAAAGGATTTATTTTAAGTACAGTTCAGAGGTGTAGTGTTGTCAGACTAATGTCAGAATACTGCACTTTTAAAAAACACTTAACCTTCACCAGTCAGGCACATAAATACTAAAGGACCTTTCTAATCCATTCGGATTTCTACACTTTTCTTATCTGTCTTTTTTTTTTCTTTAATCAGATAATGGAAAACTTCTGCCTTGTTAAGAAATCTGGGCATGTTATATTATAGAATTATAATTTTGCCAATTTTCAATAATAATTTTTCACCGATTGCTGAACTTTTTTTACTCCATTTGCAATGGCAAAAAGCAAAATACTTTCACTCATTTGTTCAGTGTATGAATACAGTGGTATAGTGTTCATTTTCACAGGAAGAGTTCTAACATGTAACAGACATAAGAAACATCCATTACCTAGTTGTATGCACATAAACTCTCTGCCATTTTACTTGTGAGGATTAGGAAGAGGTAGTGGAGAAAATGCAAATTATGAGAGCTGTTAAGCAAAGCATTTTACATTAAACATTTTGAAGGTATGACATCATTATTTTTTAATAGTATCATGCAGGCAGTCTGTTCCTTTTGGGCATACTAAGTACCTAAGTGTCATCCAAACCTAACAAAGCATAGAAAACTGTCCCCACAGAAAATCATTCTGTTGTTGACTTCTAATTTAATACCCAGTATATAGAGGTAGAAATGGGATATGCTTGCAGTTAAGGCACTGAAATACCAAAGAGTGGGCTCAGTTCCTGATTTTGCTACAAGTATCTTCCCTGCCATAGTACATGCCTTTTGGGATACAGGTACACCCTGCGGCAGGTTCAGGTCCAACACCAAACTCCTTTTCCACTGACATTACATTGATGCAATGCCATGCAAAGATGTTTTACTTTAGCCAGACTGGGGGGAGAGGTGAGGCTCTTGCTACTGTGGTAGCTGTTGTAGAGCATCTGCTGACCCACCATTTGGGTGGTGGGAATGTACTCTTTTATCCTGGATGCCTTCATGGTGACAGCAGGTAGCCAACCTTTGCCAGGGGAGTCAGCTGTGAGACCCTTTCCAAACATGTCCTGGATACTTTTCACAGAAGCAGAGAGGGTTTATAGGTTGCTGCCCAAACTGACCCTACAGCTCTATGTGTATGTTTCAGGAAGAAATGGACGGGCTACACATTAGGGTGGGGGTGCTGAGGTCTTCACCTGGCTCATCAGGCTTTGGGATCCTAACCAGCTGTGCATGGGTTGTGCTGTCAAATTTGGTTGACATTGGCCAAAAATTGTTTGTGGGGAAACTAGCAGACAGACAAACACTGTGGTTGCATAAACCTTGTTTCCTATGGAAACAGGGTTAAGAAATGTGAATAATAGCACTTCCCTACCACACAAGGATTTTATGGGAATAAAAGCATTTCTAGTGCTTAGCTGCTCAGGTGTTACAGGGATGGAGAAAATGCAAATTCCTAGGCAACTGGATTAATTTTGGCATCTTTCTTTCTTGTTTGAAGTTGTGTACTACAAATGGTTACTCATGGGCATATCTTTGGAGACAGTCACTCTGCTAATAGAAACTGTGTTTGAAGTATCAGCAACTAATGAAGTGGAAAGAGACTCAGATTTTGTCTGCTGAACTGTTAAGTGCATGTGTGGCAAAACACAAGAATTCTTTCTTATTTTTCCGTGAGAAGAGTATGTTTGGAATACAGCACTACTCCCTTTCTCCAGAAAGTGCATCAACTGAAAGCAACCAAATATACTTTTTATATTTTTAGTTGTAGTGTATTGCCTTTCCTTGAATTTGAAAAAAACCTCTGTATGTAATAGTGGAAACATCTTTGCAGTTCACAAGAGGGGAAGGTTGGACCCTTAGCTGCACAAACAGGTTGCTCTTTCTGAGCAGAAGGGTTAGCAACAGTAAATTGTTAAAGTTCAAGTTCATGAGAGGTCCAAGCACTTCAAAAAGGAATCAGGAAGAACTTAGGAAGCTATTCTAAGGCTAAGAGCCTCAAATCTTTCACTTCTTCGCTGCCTGGTGCTGCAGGGGTGAAAGTCTGGAAGCTCTTTGGTTTTGCATTTCCAAACCCCAGACAGGGGTAGCTCAGCTCCTGAGCATGGGGAAGGTGGCCTTGAAGAGGCCTGGGCACACAGACATCTGCCTTGGGCTGAAGGTCTGCTGGGACCTGTGTGGGAGGTATTTCTCCTTCCCATATTCTGCCTAAAACCCCAGGTTGCTTACTAACCCACCAACAGCTCTTTTAGTGCCCAGCAGCAGCAGGAAGGGGTGAGCAATGTGCTGCTCTCTGCGGGCTCTCCTGTAGTTATCCTGTGCATGCAAAGTGGGACTAATCCCCTGACCAGTCTTCCATGTGCTCTGTCCTTCCTGGTGCTCTGTCCTTTTGCTTAAAAAAAAGTAGAAAATACTTGGTCAGGAAGAATAAGCTGGTATATATTTGTGCTCTTCAGGAGGGAGGAATACAAGCATCTGCTCCAGCATCTTCTTATATATCTTACCTCCATCTACAAGGAGGGCAGGAGCCTGGGCGGCTGCAGGCAAACAGGGAAATTGAATTTGAGTCTCCCACATGCTGCATGAACACTCCTGCCATTGCATTACTGTATAAAGAACATAGCTGCCTCTGCCAGCTGGCTATTAAGGGCATAAAAAAGCAGGCTTGTTCTGCTTTTGAAGGAGAGAGGTTAGCCACAGAGCGCAGAGGAGAGGGAGCCGTGGCATGCACCTCTTAAACCATCTTTCTCCTCAGTGTGGGTTTTTCTGGAGCACCTCCAAAGACCACTAACTGCCCCCCTTGCTGGAGCTCAGCAACCAGAGAAAAGGTCTAGACTCACATATCTGTAACAGGCATCTCAAATTAGGTGGTGCAAGTCCTGGCATGTGGTGATTTGGTCCTGCGTGTCTGTGTTTGTTTAAAGAGCTATGTGCTGAGCCAGGTCAGTGCCTATTGAATTAGTCATAACAAGCTTTCAAGATTATAAATGGGGAAAGTGCTGAGTAACTTGTGATTCAGCCTTACTATGATTTCTAAGTACATATTACTAATACATTCCCTGTTATTACACTCCTTCCCCCTCCGTTTGACACCTACATCCACTCCCCACACAAAGCCAGAGCTGAGAAAGCTCCACTTATTTCCAGTAGCTGGTAGGAAATGAGGAGCTGGCTCATCCTTCACTTGGCATTTTTATTACCCTCAAAAACTCCCTTGTTTAAAACTATTTATTCTGTGCCATGATGTTTTCTTTGAAGAACAGTAGCGACAGAAACCAGATGATTCAAGGTAAGGTTGCAGGTTCTGCATCCCCTGCATATAGCAATCAGTATTTTTTGCCTTTGTATTTACCATGAGTTAACTGCAGGATTTTTAAAGAAGAGTGAAAATTGAGCCATCAGGTGGTTTCTGTGGTTGAAGCTTGAATGCTCTCTCTCTCTCTAAAAAAACTCAACTTTGTTTCTTTTGGCATTATCTAAGATGAAGTTAATGGTGGGTGGAGGCTTCCTGGGAAGGAAATGTGCAGGGGTAAAAAATGAAATTGTGGTGAGCCACCACCCTGTAGGGCCTTGGTGAAAACCCTGAATAATTATCTGAATGCTGTGGGTGATTGAAGTTTGGGTCCTCATCATCAAGGGTTTTGCAGAGCACAGGATGTTGCAGAAAAGTCTGTTTGTGCACCTTTGGGTTGGTGGGAAGAACACTGATCCTGTGCTCCTCTAGCAAGGGCAGACCCTTACTCACTGGAATTGAATTTGATGAACTTTATCTGTATTGAGACATCTGTTATGCCACGAAAGGTCTCTCTTGAAGAAAGAAAAGTTATTTCTGTCATAATGGTCTGCAGACCTGAAGTGGTGGAGGAGGTTGCGAACACTGACGCCAGGCTCAGAGGGGTTCCCAGTCATGCTCCTCCCTAAATAGGGCTGTGGCAGTTCCCAAAATTGGAAGCAGAGTGGCTCCCTTATCAGCTGGCAGGAGTAGAGTGACATCTGCAATCCCCTGTTCTCTTTCTCCTGCTTTCTTTCCATGGCCTGTCAAGCCACCCTGAAGTGACTGGGCTTTTAATTTAGGCACGTTAGTTAAGCAACTGAAGTTAGAAGGGATGAGTCTGGGACCTGAAGTGCAGATTACACTTGTGACAGCAACTTAAGAAGTTCCTCTCCCTCCTCCTCAGCTCCACTGAACACCAAAGCCCCGAGATTTTTCTGGCATGGTCCCAGTTTCGGAATTCCAGCACATGACTGGAGATGCTGCCAGTTTAATGTCGTGCTAAAAAGGCAATGCAGTGGTATAGGTGAAGTGTAGGTGAAGCCCTGGGGATGCCAAAGTGAACACCACAGTAGCCACATAAGGCAGCGAACAGAGGGAGATTGTGGCTGCCCAGTACAGATTTTCATTGAGGAACCTGTTGACCATGGATGTGGGAAACACCGCATCTGCAAAAGTGAGATTCAGCACATAAAAGCAATTTTTAGGCATGAGCACCATGGGTTTCCCTGGAAACACTGGTGCTGTTTGCCCCCAGTGGCAAAGTCACTTGGTGACTTGCTCAGGAAGGAGGAAAATGTATGTTCCAAGTGCTCCTTGGTTCAAGTGATTGAAACATCCGTTTCTATAACTAGCTGAGTGATTTGACTATTCTAGAACAAAGCATCCCACTGAAGCTGCACAGAGATATGTAAACCTCATAGATCTGGAAGAAAATCCTGCTAAAGAGAGCCTGTTTCTCTAATTGTACAGTAAAGGGCCTTGACTGGAAGCAGGGAAACTGTTTGTCTGGTCCCTGCTTCCAAGCCACTTTATAAATTTATTTTAATCTGTAGATAAAGAAAAAAATCACAGCCCGTGCCTGGGATGCACCGTCTTTCTCCCACCTCTCCCACTGCACCCTATCCACTCACCTGAGCCTGGCACTGAGAAAAAAAGGTCCATTGGTAAAGGAGGGAGAGACAACCTCAGTGAGGGTGGAGATACCTTCACAGTAGGCTCAGAACTACCTTGGACACTTCAGAATTTTCCCAGATACAGGTCTCCCTGGGAACTGACAGTAGGTCCTTACCTCTGTGGCAGAGAAGTGAGGTGTTCTAAGATCACAGACAAATATTAACTCTGGGCCACCCTGGCACGGTAGGTACTGACTTCAAATGGAGATTCATTTCACAGCTTCGTCCATGATCTGTAATTGCAGGTGGAAAACATCATCAGCTCTGCTCCTCAGGGTCAGTGTTGTACATAGCAAGAAAAGCACAGTCAGATGGAAAAACCTTCCCAAAATATGTTAAATGCAGAAAAAAAAGAGACATGAATAAAGATAAAAATTAGAGAAGAAGAGGAGCCTTTGGAGGTTTTAGTGGTATTGCTCTGGCATATAACTGCTGGTGACCAGGGGGTGGGAGTGCATGGTGCAGTGCAGAGTAAGCAAAGGGCGACACACTTAGGGTATCAGCAAGTACACCTTCTGCACAATATCAATTACCTCAGCAGTTCAGATAGACTTAAATGGGAGCTGGGAGCTATTTACTGGGAGAAATGACCACAAGAGCTTTCCATTCCATTCCATGATTTTAATTTGGCTTTCTTTAGGCATTTGAGTATTATCCTGATGGATTCCTGATAGCTGCCATCTTATTTCAAACAGACTCACATGAGTCACTTTGCTGCCAAATTTAGAATTTATCCTGAAAATGCTCGGGCTCTTCTTTCTACTCTCTCTTCCAGTGCCTTGGACATTACACAAAGCTTCCTCCAGATTTTATCCTGAGGTCCTCACCATACCACCTGACCTCCTCTTTGTGGTGAAATCTAGTTATTACAAAACATCTTGACCTCTGAGAGGTTAAGCAGGCAAGCTTACAATAAATCCAAAGACATTTGGGTAAGCACTTACTGACAAAACCAGTTTTATGTATTTGCAGTTCAAGATCTGGTTAGAAGTGCTGTTCATACAAAACAGAAAGGCAAGAAATTCACATTTAGGACTGAAAGTTAGTCAGATTAAGGATGTGGAAGTCAAAATAAGGTTATCGGACTTAAACATTACTGTGTAAGGAATGTTCTTTCCCATAACTAGTTAGCTGTGTGCCTGCATGGTACAATTTGACTGTTTAATGTTTGCATCCATAATCCCAGATGAGATTAATTTCTACATTACTGGAGTGATCAGAGAGCACCTTTGGAACTGTCTGTGACAATAAGGTGTGCTTTTTCAGGATTGTGGCTAGAAGAGTTGGAGAGGCCAAGTACTTCTGGTCTTCAGGAAAACTTTCTGTAGTCTATTTCCTTCCCTCTGCTATTTTAGAGGGTAAGGTTTGTGCTGTAGAAACAGCTTCAACTGGAAGCATCCTTTCCATAAATGCAATTTGTACAAGGTTTTGACACAGTTATCTGCAAACTAGTCAAAATTATAGACAACCTGCAGACTATACAATCAGCTGGGCATCCAGAGCTCATCCTGAAGATAAGCATTTATCCATCAAAGGGATTTGAGTCTCAGCCCTGTTACTTTTGTAGCCCTTTATTTTACCACATTTTTTCCTCTAGCTTTTCTTCTGTATGGCAGAAATAATCACGTCATTCTTTGGACTTGTACAGGAGTCACAGATCTATTTTTTCTCACACACCAATGTTATACTTTAACATACTTAGGAACTGCAGTCTTGTTTGAATTACTGTTATGTTGCTTTTGTATGCTGCTGTGTCTGGTGGTCAAAGCAATGGGAAAAGTAGCTCATAATCTGTGAAACATATGAACTACATTCCTGCAACATTTAGAAATACTTGGCAGAGAGAGAGTGTTGATTGAAAAGGAGCAAGGCAGTGTTACCTTTCCTTTTCTTGTAGTTTGTGTTATGGTGGCTTAGAATGCTATTGCATAACAATGTTTAATTGTATTTTTTGTAGTCTTGGAGGACAGTTGCATTACTTTTTTGTAGTTTTTGTTTGTTTTGGTTTGGTTTTTTGTGTGGGTTTTTTTTCAGAAAGAACATATTCATCACCACACACCACTGCTCGTTTCCCAGTATGTAACTGATTTCTCCAATGGAGAGAACCTCCTGAAAATCACTGCACTCTAAGATGACTGATCCTTTAACAGAAGGACCTTGACTGAGCTCTTAGGTTTTATTACCTATTACAATATTTACCCTCTAGGAATACAATTTCTTGAATTGAAAAAATGTGGCAATACAGTAACCAATACATCAGGAATAAACATATCTTTTCCTTGCTGAGAACAGGAAAGAAAACAAACCTTACATTCTTTACTAAGCCCCCACTAAGGGAGGTTTTAATATGAAAAGGAATAACAAATTCTTAAGTGGGAAAGTGGCAGAACTTAATACAGAGCTGAAAACTAGTGCATACTCTGTCACTGAGTCAGAATCTCAACTATCCAACCCTTGGTGAATTTATTTAACCATAAAAGCTTCCTCCACATGGATGGTATCCAAGGAAACTTTGAACCCTCAAACATGCCCATACACACTCCCACCAAACTCCACAGGATGTGATACATCCTTATGCCATGCCACAAACCCAAGTCTGACAGGCTGCAATACAGCGTTCCTGTTATTTTGGACACTTGGATCAGAAAAGCCACCAAAAGCTACCAGGTGCCCAGGGAATTCCTGTGCCAAATATTTTGTGATAGGTCTAGAGCACGCCAAATGTGAGCAGTCTGTACCAGCTCATTCAGGAACCAGGTTTCCCTCACTGTGGTACCCAAGGCTACAGTAGCTGTGAGTAACTCCTGACAACTGCTAACCTGGAGCAGTGTCTGTCTTCTGGTTGAAGAAGTCATGGATCTCAGAGATGGAGTGCTTGCATTCTTCCATACTTCTACTTATAAACAATACTAATATGTGATAGGTAATTGCTATAACAGCATGTAAGTATTAATTTATGGGAGGTATATGACACATATCCTATCTGTGGCCTTGTAAAACCCAGAAGCAGAAAGCCTCATCACTCAGCACTTATTACTAAAGGACACACAGTCTGAAATGGCTTCTTATGTTGTCACTTTCTTTTGGTTGAACTTGCTCCTCAATAGCACAGCAATTTGCCTATGGTCCAGCTGGCAGGTAGCTATCCTCAGTCTTCAGGGAATCAGCCGGCAGTGCAGGCCCTGTTTACCTGTGGACAATGGCTCTTGTGAGGATGGACCATGCCGTGGTCTGGCAGATTTTGTTATCCAGGGTGAGAGCCAGGGTGTGATCTGAAGCATGAGATGGCATCAGTTCAGGTGATGAGGTGTCCCTAGGCTGAATTGGTAGTGGGAGAGAGAGGGAATGGACTCAGCTGTGGACCTCTCAACTTTCCTCTCCTACTAACATACACTAACTATTTGTATTGGATTTGTTTTCAAACAAAATTACTTTTTAAAAAAAAAAATCCAAACCCAACTATTCTTAAGGAGAATAACAGGGGTAACTCACAGCCTACATTATTGTACATATTCAACTAAATTACCATCTAAATTGTGTCAAATTGCTGAAAGAAAGCCTGTTTAACCTCATGCAGTGGTGTCAGGGCTCCATAGCTGAATACTTCAGGGGCCAGCTCTGGTAACAGAAGTGTGACACACACTGCTGTCTTTAAGAGCATTTGTTACTGGAGAATTAGTAGTTTTCCCATTGCACCCAGGAGCCTTGGCACAGAGTCCCCATGTGCTCAGAAATGCATGAGTCTGAGGTGGTGTCTTTTTAATGTTTCAACTTGATAAAAAAAAAAAAAAGAACAAAAAAGGAGCCTGTGGGAGTAAGGTTTGTGTTGGCTGTAAACCAACACGTGCACAGTTTAATAACATACATCTACTTTCAGTGATTTCAGCTCTTATCTTTTAATCAAAAGCTATAGGACCCTAACCCAATTTTAAACAGCTTACAAGTGCCGATTTTATAGTCTTACTTTTTATTTTCTTTGTACTGAGGTGAAGTAGTGAGAAAAATCACTGTTGTGGGGAAAATCTCTTACAGAAGCTATCATTCCTCAACACGTTTTAAGTTTTTTTACCAGCTTCAAAGATGCTGTTTCCAGGTCTCTTTTAATTAATTGTCGTGGCTGAAAGATTTGACAAAAGTTTGTGAGGCCATATCCTTACAGGGTTTTCAATTACAGTAATTAATTAGTTGTATATAAATCAATCCACACAGCTGAATAGACCTAATTAAAATAAATAAAATTAAATAAATTTACAAGCTATCTTATTACGGAAACATTATGGATAATGAGTTCATTAAGCTCCACGTGAAGACATTATCAGGCTGAGGGTACAGGCTGCAACATGTTGAAGACACTCGCTGCTGAGGAGAGGAGGCTCTGCCAACAGCGATAGCCTATCTGCAACAAAAGCATTTACTTCAAAGATCGTAGATAACAGTGGAGGGCTTAATGAGAGTATATTTTTAAAATGTAAATAGGAGGCTCTAGTGGACACATAAATTGCATAACACTCATAGCACACCCTCTGCTCTGCTTTATGGAAGCAGAGAGAGTAAAAGTTAACAGGTTGTGTACATCACTCCCCCTATTTCAAGGGGGTGTTCTGTTTGTAGATAAAGTCCTATTAGTGCAAGACTGCCTTAATAATTGAAATAGTGTCATAAGCTTGAAATAACTGCTGTACACTCCATTTGTCTGAGTACCCATTTTGGTGAGGTTAGTCTCAAAATGCTCAGCTGGTAAGTGAAATAAATATAAGTTGGCTTGGTGTATTGTTGTCCTGCTCTGCTTTTAAAACGCTGAACATCCAAAAAACCCTCTTTCAGATCACAATAACATAAAAAGCTTTATGGGTAATACTGAAAATTGGATTTATTTTATGTTATGCAGGATTCATAACTGATTTTTTAAATGTTTGCTATGTTTTCACATTAAACATTAAAATGTTATGTGCTGAACTGACAAAGGAAATTTTTAATATGCTGAAATAAAATGTGCTCAAATAAGCCTCCCCAATAGTCTTGCAGTCTTTGCTTCGCTTATACTAAAAACCAGCTGTCACTTTTAAGTTTTAATAAGTTTCATATGTTTTGTAGAGGAACTGTGTTTGGTTAATTCTAACCTTTAATTAGTAGCCTCTGGATTGGTGTATACCCCAGGCACGGGGATGTTATTAGTGTGAACTGAAAGCTATGTGTGTTACTCCATAACAGATCAAAACAAACCTTGTATGCTCTGACAGCATTAAACCCCACTGAGACCTAGTGCAGGATATGGTTTTCCACTTGCAAAAGAAAATTGTAATTCACAAGCCTTTGCCAGATGTTGTCCCCCCATACTTACATACCTACTGAGTAGGTGGTCACCTAGGGTAAAGCCAAGAGTGCCCTGTTAGAGCAGTTAAAGCATTTGTCAAACTAAATAATTTCTTGAGATCTTTTCCTTTCTTCCCCCCCACCTTTTTTCTTTTATTTCTTTTCTTTTTTTTTTAATAACAGCAAAAATTATTAAAAGGTCTTGCTGGAAAATGGCTGTTTAATATGAACAGGATCCTGTTGTTTTCTGAGAGGAATGCAGGCCCATGCTCATGATCTCTGCAGAGGGAAGGATCAGAGGCTTAAAGGAATCTGTTGAAGACTTGATTTTTGCTGAAAAATTTCACTACAGACCACACTGCATATTAAGTGCTTCAATAGCACAATATCCTGAGACAAACAAAATGAAGAGGATAGAAGATTGCAACAAGAATGCTTTGAGAGGGCACTTCAGAAGATTTTTTTTTGGTTAAAATTAGAGATTCCTGTAACCAAACTGAAGTCTTCCCTAAAGGACAGAATAAAATGTATTGGTGGCTGATCATCCCTAGTATTTTGTTAGCATGTACATAGCTGACACAAGCATGTATTACTATCAGATTGATAACAGAGTCAGTAAAAAAAGTTGAAACCTTGCACAGAAAAGAGAAACTTAAACAAAAAAATTGTACTCAAACTTTACCCAAGTTTAATTTGGAAATGTTTAAGTGACCCTGCCTTGGTGTTTCTTACACACTCAGCTGTAAACACAAAATCATCACTCACACATTGTGAATGTTATTGTGACTTTTGTGGTCCAAGAATGTAAGTGAGGCAGAACCATGGACACTAAAGTTAAATTAAATTAAAGCAGTGTTCCATAATTGGAAAACATTAAATAATTTTTAGGCTTAACCTTCTTCAGTAATTTTATATAAAATTCTGTAAGTGAAAGGAGAGGTTTCTGGTTTAGGATGTGCAGCTGCCTTTTATTTGTTCCAGGAGATTTAATAAGCATGGCAAGTAATGACTGCAAGTGCATCTTATACAGTAAAAGTGATAAGATGATTTTTTAGAAGAAATTAGATTCTCCCTGGCTTCTGGATTTTTGAGAAAAAATAGATAAACTTTTGACTTTGAATGCCATAAGGTGCTTATGGTATGACTACTTGAAGCCACAAAAATCTTATCTGCTACCATGGTCGAAACCAGCCTGTGAACATCAGACATTCAGCGACATACTTACATGATCTATTTTTGACCAGATATAATGCAAGCACTATGATAAAAGAGCAGGTCCTGCCAACAGGTCAGCATGTGAAGTGAAGTGCAAATGCCAAATGCTGGTGGTGCCACGCACCAGTCCTTCAGTTTTCCTTCCAGGACAAGTTCAATAGAGCCGTGCCCTAGGCACAGGTATGCCCCTGCAGGATCAGGCTTGCTGGCATGCAAATGGATTGCTTTACTGATTACTTCAATGCTTGCCGAATAGTTTCTCAACAAATATATTCTAGCAAGTACATTCCACTTCTTCTACTAAAAAGCACATTATCTTTAGTTCTATTGATGGAGACCTCCATCACGAAAGTCAGTATCTGTCATAGAAGTGACTTACAACTAGTCACACAGTTACCATGTTACAGTGCATGGGATGCAATCATATTTCTCTGTCTTGGAACACCACACTGGCAACTCATTCTGAGCAGTAGTCCCATATCTATCTTCTCATACATCTTGGATTTAGTGTTATTACAGTGTATCCGTGTAATAGAAAAAAAAATCTTCTCTCTCATTTGCAACAAACCAAACTATTCTTCTGAACCTGGCTTTAAGGGCTTCCAGCACTAAACTCTGTGTGTGGAAAAAAAACCCCAAACAATAAAAAACTGAGCTAATATTTGAGGTTTTAGAAGAAATATGAAGAGCCAGGGTAGTTTTTTCCCTGTGGTTTTTTTCTTTTCCCTTCCTCTTTAAAGAACAGACCAAGGCGAATCTTCCAACAGCCTCTGCAGTGTACATATTTCTCTACAGGTAAACACCGCAGGTAATTTCTTTCAAGCATGTCATCTTACTGAGATTAAACTGGATTAAATTCTTCTTTAGACAGGTGAATTTCTGCTTCTTGACAGAAATCTGAACAGCATGAGAAAATGGTTCTGGTCAAAATTACAGATCAGCTGGAAGTTCACAATCAGTTGCACAGGATTTCCTCTGGAGGACTGACTGACTGACTGATTGACTGAGAGCCATTTTATTTGTCAATTATGTTGTTTGCCTCCAGGAGAATAATAGCCAAGGAAATTAATTAGTGAAAATAAGCTACAGAACCATCAAAACGTTCAGGCAAAGCTTCACTCAAACTAAAATGTTCAGTGAAACAGAAACTTGGACTGGCAGCTCTCTGTTTTTACATTATTTGTTGATTCTACTGACAGCTTTAATCATTGCTGAGCTGACACTCTGGTGGTTCAAATGAGTAAATAAAATGTCAGTTTTGCTTACAATGACATCAAACATAACTGTTCAACCTTGACAGGTCTATATTTTTAGACAAGATAATCACTTCTTTAGACTTTCCTGCAAGAATAACATGGCTAAAATCTGCACAGCTACCACATACACAGCCTGTAAACAGTGAAAGTCAACTCTTTTTATTTGTGGTTCTTTGACAAAAACTAATGATGTCATTTTTTTTTACCTCATCAGAAGGGCAGAACCATCAACAGGAATCCAGCTCCAGATTACAGAGCAAAAGCCTCACCTCTCCAAAACCAATGGTAATCCTTCTATCAGCTCCTGTGGACTCAGTATTGGTTCTACCTCTGGTTCCAAGGGTTGCATGAAACTCCAAGTTTTTCTGCAAAAAATCTTGTGTCAAAGAGGTTCTTTGTTTTAGGCACAACCTGAGTTGTCTGTCAAATGTGGGCCCAGATCCAGCAAAGCACTTAAGCACATGTGTAGCATTGTTGAAACCAACAGAACTACTGCTCACATGCTTAAAGTCACGCATGTGTTTAAGTGCTTTGCCGGCCTGAAGCCTTGCAGAAGTCCTTTATATCATGTTGATTTCAAAGCACATTTCATTATTACATCACTGTGCTGTTCTTGGCAGGGAATGAATTAAAAAATGAGACAAGGAGAGGTCCGGCAGGAGCTGCTGGGGGAGTGGGACACTGCATTCCTTTCAAAATAAGGTTGTGGCAGCAAGTTTTCAGGAGACATGAATCAGCCACATAGGCAGATATAAATAACGTGAAGCAGCCAGACCCCAGACCAGGTGACATACTGCTGCACTGTGTATATTGCAAGAACATATCAATATTGGTTACAGTGTGTTTTTAATCTTCCCACAGACTTGGCACCCACCCACCCTCCAAGGCCAACCGGATTCTGGTCAATGTGAGAATGCACTCTCTCCTCTCTGCAGGAATTTAATGCTATTTCACAAACTGGAATTGAGTGGTGGAGAACAGCACTGTTGTTAAGCCACAGTATTGGCATGCCAGTGCTCTATAGATGTATTAAAGCCAAACTATCTCCCTTGAGGACATGGTGGTAAGAATGGTTTTGGGTGGAAAGACAAGCTTACTCTCAAATCACACGAGCTGAGCTCTTCCAGAGGGATGCTCTGTTACACCCTGGACCCTGTAACTGTAACTGTGTTGTTGTTTGAGTGCTCAAATTAAAGCTGAGCTGTTTTCATATGCACAGTCCTGTTCAGATCATGCACTTTGAGAAACCCAGGAACCTACCACCATGACATGGTCATGCCAGTTACCAGCAGACAACCTCACACCCTTTGCTGGTGGATTGTCATGGCAGCCAGATCCATGCCTGTTGGTGAGGTCTGAGAGCCCACTTTGCAGAGGTCCCCGTGCCACCATGTCAAGGCACTGCTCTTGCACCTGATGCCTCATCCAGGCTTACAAGATGTAATGGGATCTGCAGGCAGTGTCTGCTTCAGTAAGGGTAGTGTCAAAGGCCATGCTGGTGTCTTCCCTTGTCATGGTCCTGGGAAGCTTCTTAGGCAAGGAGCAGCTAAATGGAAAACAGAGTCCTCTGGTATATAGGGCAGGAAAAAGAGGGCAGGTGTAGAAGGTACAAGGAAGAAGAAAAAGGAGGAGGATGAAGGTAGCAAACAACAGCTGTATGAAAGAAATATCCTAGAAACAGATGAAGGTCCCTTTGGGGACCTCTCACTGGGAAACTACTTAAGTGATAATGCGGGAGGAGGTGCAATTATGCCTAAATGTGATGGTGAAAGCACATGTTCCATGCTTCGAGAAGGGGGTGCCAGGGGAGAAATCTGGGAATGGAAATCTGCTACCACAGAGTATCTGGTCTGCTGTTATCTGGGAAAGGCATCTGTGCCCCTTTTGATTTGCTGAGATTGAATTCAATACAACTTTTACTGTTCACACAAATGGGAGGGAACAATGTAAGCTATGGAGCTTTCAAAGTTATCTTCACAGACAATAAAATCTAGATATATAGCACAAGTCTAGTATTTCTTCCCTTTGGAAGTTTCTTTTATGGTAGCAACTGTGCTACAGATACTGACAAGCAGTTGGTAGAAACAACCTCCGGTACCATGGAGGCCAGTGGAAAGATGGGCCAAGCTCCCCATCACAGCCTCATCTCTATATGCCTTTTCTGTAAAAATCTTTCTGCAAAGTTTTCTGCAAAAACTTGTAAGGAAGGACAAGGGATTTATTTATCATTTCATCTGGAAAGTCTATCATTTTGGGACCATTTTCATTTTCTCGCAGTCTTTTGACTTGTTTGCTTATTATTACCGATAGATCATTTTAATGCCATTCAAGACCAGAATATGATCATGTAATTAAATGTAAACAAAGTAAAAGCAACTGTGGTTTTTTAGACTGAAAAGGGGCCTGATTTAGGTTGTTTCCTTGAACTAGGACCCAATGTCCACTTTGATGAAAGTGGCAGGAAAGCTCTCAGCAGCAGCTTAAACACACACTACCAAAATCACAACAGAGAAGGAGCACTCACACACTTTCAAGAGGATGTTTTGCATCCTGTTATTCCAGCAGCACATGGCGTTGCTGATATTATGGAGGCTGAACTGATGCTTTTCATGGGAAACATCCTTTGGAGAAGGACTATAATTATCTTTTCTGACACATACATTGCACAGGGCTGGGACCTGATGCAAAATGCGTACCTAATGCAAAGCCCTGTGTCACCAACAGTAAACTTTCTGTGCTTTCTCTGGGATTTGAATCAATTTCTTTGTCCATAATTGCTGATATAGGAGGAATGTTATTTTTGCCACAGTACTTGCATTAAAATCAGAGCTATCATTTGACAAAGCTGATTGCAATAACAAGCTTATTGTTAACAAGAGACTTAACTTCTCTGAAGGATTGAAACCTGCTAAACCATCTGAGAAACAGAAGATAATGCAAAATGTAATTTTACTGTATGTAAATATAATGCAAAATGTAATTTTAATCAATGTCAGAAGTGAACCACAGTTTACAATCTGATTATTATCCACAATTCCTACAAACAATGTACTACAGCTTTTACATTTCTTCCTTTAGGACAGCTACTTTCAAATGCTACTTCTTTTAAAAAGGCTTCAAGAGGAAGGCAAGAAGAACAGAAGCTTGTGATAATATACTGCAGGGTACACATTATGTTCCCTATGCCTGCCACACTCAGCTCTGTGCAACATTCTCATGTGGCTGTAGCTGTGCTGGATAAGCAGTTACCTCTCCAGCCTGACCCCTGCAGCTCATTGATGCCCTCCTGCAGAGAGAAACTTCAACAGATAGGTGTATCCAGCTTTTTCTTAATTCAGAGGATCTCATCTTGGGCAATTTTGATGTGCAGGTCCTGGCTAGTTAGGGGTTTTGTCTGCAGCAGCTTTGGAAACACTGCCCAAGCAGGACCTTTCTCCTGCAAGCGATAAGGACCTTGATGCTATGTCATCCTGCTTTGCCGCCCTCATGAGCTCCTTGGCTGTGGGTTGCCTTCACAGAGTGTTATCCATCCTGCAGCTCACTGGAAGCCACTACAGCTGTAGACAGGGCTACAACATGACAACTGCTGCCCAAGCTGAACCCGTGGTGGTCACCCCAGGGAAAGGTCAAATATGCTGACAAAGTGCACCTTTTAAAAATCACTGAGATGTCTTACCACTGCCACCAGAGAAGAGTTAGATGTGAAAAAATCTCTTGGGATCCTTACAAGGGTTTAAAATCTCTGCATGAGTTGAGCCAAGTGGCTCTATTCAAGAAGGGCACCTGGAAACTGAAGTTAGAGGAAGGGTTAATTTAGGTAGGGGGATGTCAGTGCATGGACAGGCTATGGGTAAAATTGACAGCACCTCACAGAAAGAATAGGTTACTATACAGCAGTAGAAACTGGGGAGGGCAGAGGTCTTCTGTGAGGAGCAGGGAAGGAAAACCCTGCAGCCTGTGAAGTGCATGAGGGCAGGGAGCAGGGAAGCACCTGGTCACTATTTACCACTTCCCCACACTATTCTGCCCTCTGCTGTATTGGCTGAGAGCAGTGCTGGTGTTAATTGCTTTTCAAAGATGGCATTTCTTCTGTATGACACTAGTCTGGGTGGAGGAGGAGGTGACCTACTGATTATCCTGATGGACCAAAGGAGTAGAAAGTCAAGTTTCAAGCTATTGATGTGACTTAAGAAACATGCAAGGCTTTTGCCTCTGGACATAATCAAGTCAACATGTTCAGTATTGGTGTATGCTTAAACAGCAAAGTAAAAGCAGATGAAATGTATTTATAGGCTCATCAGCGAATGAATGGATGAAACGGAAAAAGGAATTAATGGGAAAATGTCAGCCAGGAGAGAGGAGGGAACCACTGTGAGTTCACATTGAGACCAACAATTTGGAGTTAATTTCAAAGACCAGGGTATCTTGATTTACAGTAGAAAAAAACCTGGCACTTTATTAACTCTGAATTTAAATATAAACTAGTAAAATAATAATCTAGTGTGAAGAAGAACCTTTTGCCAGAATACCACAGGGTAGGAAAGGCTAAAGGGCACATAGGTCTGGCCACTTGCAAATGTGTGGCTTTGATTTGAAACCCAAACCCTTAAGTAAAAAAGGGACATAGAAAGAAATGTTACAACAATAAAGCCCAATCTCCCTTAAACTTCCCAGTTCCAGATAAAATTGGGTATAATTCTGAGAGTGGTGAAGAGGAAAGAAAAGTGGAGTAGGAAAATACTGCTTCACTATGTTTTTCTGCTGTGCTGAAATTGCTACTTTTTGTGCAGGCAAAAATATACTATTTAAAAGTTATTGTCAGCAGAAACATGAAATACAGGGGCAAGCTGAAAGAAGCAGCAGCCTTGTTAATTGAAATGTGAAGGCAGGCTAGTAACACAGGATACCATCACTGAAATATGAATTTTTAAAAATTATTTAGGGAGTTGAGAAGAAGAGTTTACATTTCATAAAAATCTCATTGCCTAATCTAGTCCAATATTTAAGAGAAAGGGATATGAGGAAAGCGGCATAATGAAACCCAGGCCAAGGAGGCCAGACCAGAACAAAGGAATCTCTGTTGATTTTGTGTCGAGATTCGCCACAGTTTGACTGGGTGAGCTGGAGTAAGTTTTATGTCCCTGCTGCCATCAAAGGTGTGATTGCAGCCTGTATAATCATGCCCTTGAGCACTCTGCATCAGTTTAGCCATCTGTACCAGAGCCATCATGTATTTTTATCTCTTTTAAGGGCTGTAGCAACAACTGATGTAATCCAAGTTTGCAACAGTTTTTGTGGTCTGCTGATGAAAAGCATGGAGATGCAAGATGCTGTAATATTTCTGCTCATTGAATCTATTGATAGAGGCATGTGTCTTGCTGCTGGAGGAATCCTTTAATAAAACAAAATACATTGCTCATCCACTTTCTTCTGGCTGCAAAACTATTGCTGTGAATTGATGCAGGCTTAAATATCTAAGCCAGAGCACAGAACTGAGCAATAATACACATATATATGTTTCTGGCAGTGTCTTGATGCAGATCATGACCATGATGTGTTTAATGAATGTATGTTATTTAACGATCCATTCGGTACTGATTTAGAAAAGAACAAATTGGAATATTTATGCTCAAATGGCAGCTAGGGGAAGATGACTCAAAATGAACTGTTCCCTTAGTTCTGGTAGATGTCAAGGCTAGAAGCAGCCCCTTGAAATGGCTTTAAATGAGCCTGAGTGGAGTTTACACGCTGATGTTCATAATACAATTCATGTTTCAGAAAAGTAATAATTGAGAACACACACATAACAGAGGCTCAGTGCACAAAGCTTGTAATGTATCATTTGCAAGGAATATTTCTTTAAAAATGTAGAGCAGGAATATCATTTATTCCCACATGGAAGAAGTGGTGAAAAGGTTGTGGAAATAATTTTTATTGTTATCATATGTTTTGACTAAATGTTGCTGTAGAGGTAAATGCTTTTTAGTATTTCTTACAATATGCTATTGTTTGACATCCAACATTACCCTTAGGTTTGAATAGCTTGGCCTTGTAGCATCCTTCTTTGCCTTTGTTGATTAACTCTGAGATAAATATACCATTGTTTTGTTATATAAAAACTATTCAGTCTCCTGCTGGGTGACTGAATATTAGAAGACTAGGAGGAGTGATCTTAGTACAATAACACACTTGGACAGTTGCTCTTTGCACTAAAGGGATTCAGATTCAACGCTCTGATTTAGTTTCCTTCAATTCCTTTGCTCTGGGATGGTGCACCCAGCTCCTGAAGACACTGGCTGACTGTATGACTCTCACTGACACCCATCTTCTTCAAGAAGGAGGAACTTGCAAGCTGAAGCGGGTTTATATGATTCGGGGATGAGTAAAACTTTTGCAGTTTGTTTCACTTGACTTGTGTGGTTAAAATAAATCATTGTGGGTCTTCTGTGAAAGGTGATGAAGGAGGTTCTACTGAAAAGTGTGTGCGTCTCTTGCAGAATGTGTTTCAACTTTAGGAAAACACAGCTTAGAGATGATGTAGGGGAGGAGGCAGTTTCCAACATTCAATTTTTTATGGCTTTCAAGTGAACACTAGACATTCAGAAAAATGAATACAAACATTTTTTCCTTGCTTGCTATTTTTTCTCAAAAAATTTAATTTTCTGACCATATATTGCCACTTCCATGTGAAAGGCATAGCAGGTAAGTTTTATTCCATTGAAAACAGCTGCAGGAAGCTAGCAGACATCCTTCACTATGTCCCAGCTGCCAAGAAACAGTTGTGCTCTGATCATGTTGACAGATGGCAATGTCCCATCCCTGGAATTATTCAAGGCCAGGTTGAATGGGGCTCTGAGCAACCTGGTCTAGTGAAAGCTGCTCCTCTCTATGGCAGGGGTGTTGCAACTAGGTGATTGTTAAGTTAAAGTCCCTTCCAACCCAAACTTTTATGTGATTCTATGATATGTAATACCTTACAAGTTTTTAAATATATTCACTTCTATCAAAAGTTAAGAGGACTGGGACCAGCTGACAGAATTCCACTTCACTCTTCTCAGTGTGAAAACCAAAAGTGAAAACAAAATTGCTTTTCTTATGCTTCAAAAGATACAATGCACGAATACAAACAGGCATTAAGATGTGTAGGTATGTAAAGGACTCAGTGTTTCAAAAGTTCAGCAAGTCCCCAAGGGCTTTCCAAGAGGGTGGGACTCTCAAGATGCTGGCAGGATCACTGAAGGAGGTACACTGTCAGGGCTGTCACAGAATCACAGAATTTGGGAGTTGGAAAGGACCTCTGAATGACATCCTGTCCAACCTCCTTGTCTAAGCAGTGATACCTAAAATTGTTGAGATTCCATAACCTCTCTGGACAACCTGTGCTGCTGCTCAGTCACCCTCAAAGTGAAAAAGTGTTTCCTAATGTTCAGTAGGAACCTTCTGTGTTTCAATTTCTGCCCGTCGCCACTGGTCCCATCACTGGGCACCGCTGAAAAGGGCTGGCTCTGTCTTCCTTGCACCCTCCCTTCAGCAGTTTAGACACACTGATAAGATCCCTCCTGAGCCTTGTCTTCTCCAAGCTGAACAGCCCCAGCTCTCAGCCTTTCCCCACAGAAGAGGTATTCCTGTCTCTTCCTCATCTTTGTGGCCCTTTTTTGAACTTCCTTCAGTATATCCATGTCTCTCTTTTACTGGGAGTCCAGATCTTCTCACAGTCCTTGAAGTGTGGCCTCACTGGTGCTAAGAGAAAGGATCACTTGCCTTGACCTGCTGGCAACAGAGAGCATTTATTACAAGGAAGCATTTATTACAACCATGTTCTTTTGACATAATTTGTCATCTAGAGGGGTTGCAATGTTTTAGTGTTCTCAAAGGCACCCAGTTTTTCACTTTGGTCTCCTGGTCACACCTAGAAAAAGAGCATATCCTGTATCTACTGATACTTTAACAAACTAGTCCATCACTGGCAAAAGACATAGCTCTTAATCTAGAAAACTTAATCAGGGAGGTGAAAGGGAAGCAGAATTCTAGATTTTTCTGAGGGAAGCCCAGCCCATGCAAGCAAGATCGGCACTATCTGCCATCCACAAAAGAAAGGCCTTGATTGCTCAGCACCAGGTCAGGACATCTACTGGTGGAGCACAGCTGGGACTGTGAGATTGTCTGCATTTGCTGCTACACAGTATTTCTTCATCGACCAGGTCTGGTAACACAAAACATGCAAAATAGTGGGAAAAAATTCCCTGGAAACCACCCTGAGACTGCTGCTCTCCCCCTTTTAGGGGCACAGAGTAACTGTTTCAGGGGCAACATACAGAAATCCATGCCTCTGCAGGAGTTTGCCTTTAGCTTTGAATGATGTAGGCTGGTGTCCACCAAACAAGGGCTGAAAACTCGCCTGAGCCTGCAATCAGGTACATTACATGTACTTCACTTGGTACCCTCTGAACTGCACCACAGATACTTTATCAGAAAAGCAGCCCCTTACATTGGCATTGCAGTGTACTGATTCAATAAACTTACACTGCCCTTTAAAGGCAACTTGCTTTCAAATGATGGTGCATAATTTCAAAAATATATGTTGTGTAGCTTGTGTAAAGTTTAAATCTCATTTTCAGTAATCCTTTAAACAGAAATATTTCATTTTAGGTAAGCATTAACATTATGTTAAGCTGCATTCTACTTCTGTATACTAACAAAGGTCACAAATAGAGCAATAAGTATTCGAGGTTTCCAGGATTGCTTTGATGTAAATTCTATTTGCCACTGGTATTCTTCATTTACCACATATATCCCCAGAGAATGGCTTGCCTGCATAGCTCATAAATTTGTTATAAATCATAATGCTTCTATTACATCATTTTCAGCCTATTCAAGCTAAATACAGAATGTGATTTTTTTTCTCTCCATGTGAAATTTCCAGTTTGGTGACATATCTGCAGCATAATAAATCCCAGACAGTCATTCTTTCATGGTATATCTAATGTCTGCATTTCGGACCCAACCTAGTTGATTATTGAAAACTGTGGGAGTTTGCCAGCAGCTACAACAGGACTAGAATTGTGTCCTTTTTGTATCTAACTGGCCTTTATTGCAGCAGCATGCTGGTTTGGAACTAGTTTCTAATGAGATTGTATCTGGAGCTGCAAACATCAAATGTGTTAATTGTCTGCTGAAATGCTGGGTTTGGTGCCAGCAGTAAGCGTTGGGTTTCTAATTCAATGCTGTTTGTTTTGTCTTATTATTTAGTGTCACAGAATTAATCTGTTACACTTTGCAACAATGGGAAATCAGGAAAACGTTGGCTTACAATGAACAGTTCTGCAATCTGTCAAAATAAGAGCAATGGTGCACCATATTTCTAGTTGGTTTCTACTATGCATACTTTCACTCCAAAACAGGGAACAGGAAAAAATGATGTAATTTTATGTGACAGTATTAGCAATGCTAGGTATTAAATCTTGTTGAAAGATAAGTCTGTTAGTGTAAGTCACCATCTGCAACCTTTTTTAATACACATTAGTCTCCAGAATTGCATATTCCATTTAACTCACGGGAGTTATCCATGTACATTCAGTTATTCAATTGTGTGTCTGCACTATTGGAACTTCTTCTAGTAGGAAGCAGAAAGGTGAGCTAATACTGCTGTTTTACAATATTCAGAAATAATATAATGGCCAATCTTCGCGAACGAAGATTTGGGAAGGGCTCACCCCACCTGGGTGTGCCCCCCGAGCCTGCGCAGTGGATTTTTTAGGTAAGGCACAGCGTGCGCAGAGCTGGCCCCACCGTTTAAGTCCTAAGGTTCATTTGCCACGGCCGAGCAAGCTTGGACAGTGACACTGAGGTCCTTAGGACTATCTACAGCACCCAGTACTAACCGGGGCTGACCCTGCTTCGCATCCGAGATCTGACGGATCGGATGGGCAGGCAGGCATTTAACTGCTGGGGGCGGTCCGTACACTGAGACTCGAACTCGCGACCTAGGAGCCGGGAGTACTCTCCACTACGCCACGGGACCGCCCTATTCAGAAATACTCAGACTAAGAATAGCAAATGCATCAGAGTTGTAGTAATCATGAACCGCTGATGGCCCATTAGCAGACATGCCCCCTCAGGCTGGGTGTGAAGGTGCTAACGATTCCCTGGGCAGCTGCTGCAAATGGTCCATTGTTCTTGGGAAATGAATAGAGGAGGTAGAATACATAGTCTTTGATCACCTGCACACAGTGATAACTGGTCCCACCTGCTGAACTAGGACACACAGGGACCCTCATGTAGTCCCTTCTCCACCCCAGTTACACACCCTGTATGTAGTGATGAAGATGCAGGAGAGCTGAAACAAGCGTCAAAAAGACATACATGGCAAAGAGTCGATTAAGTACATTTTGCCAGCAATTTCCCACGTATACCCAAGTCCATTTAAAACACAAGCCTCCTTTCAGGCAATCCTTTGAAATTATTTACTCTTTTATGGTTGCAAAGTAAGGCAACATATAACCTTTAACAGAATCCCAAATAAATTGCATATGCTGCAAAGTGTCTATGAATGGGTTTTACAGGCTTGAATTCTTACTTCACACACTGGTAGCAATTATGACTTCAGCAAATGCCTTGGGGACATAGAAGAGCATATACAGAGTTTTAATGAAAGTATAAACTGATAATTTTTATTTTAAAAGTGTATTATCACACTGGAGAGGAGGTGGAGAAATGTCACAAATAATGAGAAGATTTATTGTTGCAAAGTCCTTTGCAAGTGTTACAATATATTAAAAAATAGTAGTCTCCAGTAAAGGCATTGGCTACATGGGGCAGTCCTACCAGATCATCAGCAAGCAAGTGCCAAGATGACAACCTTAGGGCTCATGGCTCATGGCACTGAGCGTCTGCCCTTGGGCTGTCTGGTCCAAAGGGCTGATACAGGAGTTTTAGTGATTTATGCAGACTCGGACATAGCAGGCATGTCTGTGTGTATCCCTGTGCCTTTTTGGGATAAACTGTTAATAACTGTGACTATCCAGACCCTCATATCTTTTAGAGCGTGCTTGGGAGCAGGCTGTAACCAGCCTTTAGTCCTTGGTGGGAGCCATTTTCTGCACATCTTGCTAAGTTAAGACAACGGTATATGACTGCTTCAGCTGGAAATGTTTTAAAACCAGCTATGGTGTGGCTCAGAATTCTCATACTCTTTCCATCCCATAATATGCTCATCTCTTTTTTTGTTTTAAAATCTTAATTTCATAGTACCAGATAAATGATTTATTTTCCCCATTAGTTTAAATGAAATTCCTTTACAGCAGAGTAAATATCCCATGCACAACCTTCCTCTCCCCAAAATTTTAAGATCCCACACAGTTATGAAACTACTCCACAACTGATATATTTATGATGAAGCATTTCTTGGCCATATTTGGTGTGTATTTAGTTTTTTTAATATGTGTTCAGCCACACATATGTTCAGCAATTGAACAGTTGTTGTATGTGAAGAGCAATCACTTCATGAAGAGCTTTGGTGGTGCCTTTCCAATGGTATGAGAGAGACAGACCACTGCTTATTTAGTATCCATTGCTAGTCGCTCCCAGCAGAAGATGTGTGTGAGTGCTGAAGTGTATCAGGATTAGGAACTGCAAAGTGTCCAGAGCAGATGCCAAGTAAATAGTGAGTCTTGGGAGGAAAACCAGAAATCATGTAGAGACCTGAATCCAGACCTACCCATCCAGGTGAATGTCATTTTGGTACTTTGGTACCAGACCCACTTTTAGTCATATCTATTTAGGCCCACACATGCCACCTGAGCTGAAGTGGCAGATCCCACATACTGCAGTTCTGCTGATGTCCCTGTTGATGTGGATTCAAGTCCCTCCAGCAGGATCTGCTGCTCCAGGTCCACAGGGATATACCAGGTCAACCACAGGATCGAGGTGGATGTTCTGCAGCTGGTGAAAGGAAAAAGGAAGATTTTTTTCTCCTGCTCTGAATGATGGAGTGTCACTGAACCTGCCACTCATCCTCAGTGGAGGGCTTATGATTCTCACCTAGGACAGTGCCTGCTCTGGACAGGGCATGTTAGTGGTGTGAGTGGCTGGCAGTGATTGGAAATTGCAAAGATCAGTGCCTTCACCTGCAGCATGGGCTCCTAAATCATCTGGGGGAGACATCCAGCAGGTTTACCTTAAGTCACCACATGTGAGATACTGCATGTGTTTCCTGAACTAATGTTTTATGGGAAATAAACATTAGAAAACATTCAGCCTTCTACCACTGCCTTCTTTGGACATTGCTGCTCTCATTAGCACTCATCTGCCCTCATGCTCTGGTCCAGCAATGTGGATTCCTCACCAGCTGGTCTCTCCATGTACGTGAAGAATCAGGTGACCACACTAATATGTTTCTGTTCCCACCACCTGGGTGGTTGCAACAAACACATCCGCTCCATCCTTACACAGCAGGGGTGGAGGGCTGTGTTTTGGGGATGGGCAGCAGGCAGTCCTCTCCTGTGTTTGCTAGCACAGAAGCAGGGAGAAGCCCAGGAAAAACTGCATCCTAACACTCTTTCTTATAGCACTTCCCAACCTCTCCTGCTCCCCTCCATGAAGAAAGGGTCCCCCAATCACACTGTATTTGGAGCTGGGCCAGTGCTCAGAAGTGACTGGTGTAATACATATCCTTATTCTCTGTGAACTTACAGGCAAAACTCAGAGACTTTTGCTTTATTCTAACAGCACTTGGTAGACAGGTTTCACTGTTAGCTTGAAGTCCTACACCTCCTTTCAAAGTGCTCTGTGATGTGACTGCTAAAGTATTACAAGACAAGCATTTATTATGGAACTGAAATGTTAATATTTATACACTGTCTATTTGAATGGAGTAATTAATCTTTTATTAAATCATTTTTCTAAATTGCCCCAAATACATTCCCCACCTAAAACATGCTCTTCTTTCTTTGCCCCTAACTTTTTTTGACTCTTCAATGTGCAGCTTTGATATTGTTTTTTGGACTTGTGTTTCACAGAAAAAATGCACATAAGTCTTCACAGAAAGACTCTGTTTGCTTATAGCTTTATTCAATAAATATGGTGGATCTGTAGCAAAACTGTTTTAGGAGCATATAGGAAGAGAATTCTACTTGCTGAGTACTAGAACAAAAAGGTTCACTTCCCCAAAGGTTTAGAGTGATGCTTTCCAGTACAGAGAGGTCAGTTTTGATTTTGGTTACAGATTGTACCACACTTTATAAAGCTTGGCCTTTTAAAATATGAATGGGATTTCATATACTTTAATTCTCATAAAGCTCTCAGGAATGCTGCAGCAAGTCTACGCAAGGCTTTCTGAATGCTTCCCTGGTTCAGACAAGCACAACCAGTGTGGCTACAAAAAAAGTCTCCAGCTGCCGTAACTCCAGGGTAGGAATGAACCATGGCACAGGAGGGTGACAGTTAGCAAATAGCTGTAATCCAAGATTACTACAGTTTTATTGCATGTCTCCGCAAATTACAGATGGATATGGAACTAATAGTTTTATTGAGTGCTGATTCATGCTATGCTGAGGGATATGAAATTAAGAGCAAAACAATTATTTCTCAATAATTAGCACTTAAATTGTATTACTGTAATTTACTAATAAAATCCAGGAAGAAAAGTTCATTGTATCTATAATATCTTCTCCCTCTACTGTGCTGTTTTAATCCTTTTTCTTATAATTTCACTTTCTTCTACTAGAAGCAAAAATAATTAAAATAATAATGAAAACATTGTGCATTACAATACAGATCTGCAGTGCTGCTGCTGGTTCCATTCTAACTTTTAAGCTTCATGAGAGATGCTTTTGTTTGCAGGTGCAGGAGAAAGACTGACCACCCTTCAAGGCCAAAGAAGAACTCAGGCAAGGAGAGGGGGTTTATTCCTACAATTTTATCCTAAGCCTTTGAATCAAAGTTTTACCCAGGGTCTCTCAAAACATGTCCAGGGAGGATCTCACCACATGCTATGCAAACCAGTTCTCAGCCTTCCCCACTCCTGGCTTTGGCTCTTCACATTGACTAGAGAAACTAGATGTGAGAATTTAATTTGATTGCAATGCCTAAAGTGGATTAGAGGGTATAGGTGCTAAACAGGTCTTCTTGGCCCTGGGACAAGCACTTGTTCTGGGAAATGAACCATCAAAAGGGAGCCTAAGAAAGAAAGGAAACAATCCTTAAAATAAATATTTATCTCTCTCATGCATGTGCTCTAAAGGATGAAATAGAAAAGAGTCTCTTTCCCATGCAATGGCTCTACCGAATGAAATAGACAAGAGCTATATTTTTGGAGTTCCCTGCAGTTCAGTAATCTTCCTCTGGAAATTAATAGAAATATTTGTGTCTCCTGCTGAGGGCTGTAGTCTTATTCACAGATGCTGGAGAATACATCTCTCTCTGTAACACTCAACAGGTTTGCAGGACACCAGGCTCAGGGTGGTCTGAAAATGTGGTTGTGAAATTTTTCAGGGTGCCAGTGCTGATGACTTGGGGTACATGCACAGTTTTGTGTGCCCAAGGAGGTTGTCCAGTGTAAGCTACCTCACCATCCAAAGGGGAGCAGACTGATTCAAGAGCCCAAGGTCCTCATTGAGAAAATCCAGGCAAGGGCCTTCACACAAGATTCACTGCATTCAAAGATAAGCTTTGCTTTCTCCTTTAAGGTAGGTGCCAACTAAGATGGGCTTCTCTAGGCAGTGTTGTAACCCATAGCAAGGTGGGCACTTGCAGGGCTCAGGATGTCACATTCAGGCACATGGAAGTTACTCTAACAGCCCTGACTGCTCCTGGGCACTTCTGCTGGTTTAAAGGTAAGCCTGTAGGAGAAATGAACACAACACAAAAGAGATTATAAATCAGAGTTACAATTTAATAAAAAGATTACAATAAATGCAATGGTACAAAGAGAAATTGATTTTAATCTACAAAACCCAGATGTATAACCCAGCACCCTAGGGCACAAACAGAATCATGTTCATTGGCCCCTGTGCTGAGTCCCCTGTGGTCCACCGAGTCCAAAGTAAAAGGAAAGGAAAAACCTGTTGGTGAAAATGATGGTCGCAGTCTGGTTGAGAGTGGTGGTTGCAGTCCTGTCAAGGTTCTGGTCCTCCTCTGGATCCAGTGAGTGGTACCAGGAGTCCCTAGACCCCAAGATTATATATGCTCAGGTTCAGATGGGAATGCCCAGTACCTCCCCCAGGGCCACGAGTTTCACAATGTATGCTTTACCCTGTGAGTCATGGGATATTCCTGGAATCCTTGATGTCCCGTTAGCAGACATGACCCCTCAGGCTGGGTGTGAAGGTGCTAATGCCTCCCTGGAGCTGAGTTATCACACCTGAGTCATTGGTGTGAAGACCCTGTCTCACAGTGTTCTCTAACACCCAGCTTGTAGCCTGAGGGGTCAGGTGTGTCCTAGGCAGTTGCTGCAAATGATCTGTTAACAGTTCATTAGAAATGACATAGAGGGTACAGAATACAGTCCTGGTTACATCCATACAGTGATAAACTGGTCCTGGCTGCTCTAACTAGGACAGCACTCAAACCTGGCAGAGACCCAATGCTGCCCTCCTGGCTCCTGCCTCTTCGCTGCTGGTCCCCTTGGCTCCTGCTTGACCACACAAGCCCTTCTGTGTCTGCCCCACTTCAGTTGGTTTAGCCCTTTCCAGCCAGCTTAGATTGAACAGGGAAAGGGTGGAAATGGCCAGGGAGAGGGGAGAAGCTGACCCAAGGAGAGGCTTCCCCTAGCAGCAGAAGCAGCAGAAGCAGCAGAAGCAGCAGAAGCAGCAGAAGCAGCAGAAGCAGCAGCAGCAGCAGCAGCACAGATTTGTGCCCAGCTAAAGAGGCTGTGAAGCTCTAATCTCACCTTCTTTAACACACCTTCTTTTGCTTTTTATTTTTTCCCTCCTGTTTCCTATAAGTTCAGGTGTAACTTGCCACCTTCTTCCTCTGTCTCACATGCTTCCTTTCTTCTGGTTTTTGTTACTCACCTCCCACCATTTTTTCTCCCATAGCCCTTCACCTCCATTTCCTTGATTTGGCACCATTTGCTGGGTGCATGCAGAGTAACCTGTTTGCAGGCACACATCTCAGCAAAGCCTAGCTTGGTATATGGGTCCATGGCTCTGGATGAGGTATGGCTGTATGAAAACAGATATGACGGCACGAAACACAGAGGCCAGCAACACAGTGACATTTCCATTCTGCCTCTTTGGGCTGCAGAGAGAAAAGAGCTGAAGGAATGAGATAAAAATAATTAACAAAACACTGTAATTCATGCAGGGTGTAATGAAAAATGCTCAGAGTTCAGTGCAAATCTTGGTATACACTCCAAGATTTGTCCTAAGAACTGCATGTGAGACTTAGGCCTGTGAAACTCAACAGGAGAGCTCCCACTCTGTCCTTAGGATGTTTGCCCTGTAAAGAAAGGGTGCAGGGACCAGGCTGTGAGCAATACTGAAGGATACAGGAGAGCTACTCAACTTTTATGTGTCCTTTGCTACATGGTGTAAGCAAGGAGAAAGGAAGTGTCTGGAAATCTAAAATGGATTAAAAGAAATACATCATCTTTTATCCTCTACAAAGATTGCTCACCAGGATAAAAATTTTAAACTCATGGATAATAAATCCATATTTGTTAAATATATAATATAATCATAGATAGTGTATATAAATTTATATTTATACCAGTTGAATTGCTCGTTGTCCCAGTAGAGCTACAAAATCTTCAGACAAATTGGTTTCAGTATATTGCAGCAAAAATCCTGATCCTTCTGCCTCCTTCGCAGATAACTTTGATCCTATAAAATGAATAAAATAGGTTTTATATTTGCTCTGGAAAAATACTGTTGCACTATCGTAATGTTCCAAAGAGAAGTTGTGTCTATTTAACGTATGAATATTAGCAGCCACGCAGGACATTAATCCATGGAGATCTGCACTTGTAAACTCAGGAAGTACAAATCAACCTATTTCTTGTTAATCTTATCTCTAAAATCTAGTCGATGGGACATGCTCTGAAGTTTGCTCCTTTTTCAAGAAGCCTTTCCCTCTCCTACAGAACTGGTAGTGTTCACTACTTGGATCAAACTGCCGAAGTCAGCCATCAGACTGTCTGCTAACTACTCCTTGCATTAAGAGATTCTTCTCAAATTATGTTTATAAGCAGCTCCACTCCCTTTCTGTACAAGTCCAGACTTCTGGTGTTTAAATTACATACTGTATTAGGCATCTTATTGCATCAATACATGAGGTCTTTTGTCTGCCCTCCTGGGGCATCTATCTAAAATAGATAGGTGCCATATGAGTAATCTGTCGACAAAATTAATTTCTTGCAAACCTGTATCATTTTAGTGGGGTTTCAAACACACCTTTCTAATCTCAGCAATATTCCCATAACAATAGAATAGGCCTGTTGCACACAGCTCTCAGAAAGGGTTCTCAGTGTGCTTGACACTGCTGGAATAGCTTCAGTGGATCTGAACATCAGGCCTACATACCCAGAGAGCTTACTTGGCTTTTTGACAGCTGCCTAGCATGGTGCAGATGGTTTTAGTTTATTCCCCATTTACCCCCAAATGGTTTCACCCTTAAAATTAATAAAAGAAAAATATTTGGAAAGTGATAGCCAGTTGTTAGACATTACTTTTAGTGTTCCTGTTCATAATTTTCTTTTCTTTCCTGTATGCACTTGTTCTTGTGATCTTGCAGGACTGTAAAGTTATGATTCAGCAAAGCACTGAAGGTGAGAGCATAGCTCCACTGATTCTGTGCCTGCTGCTGCAAGCAGGACCTCCACCCTGCCCTGGTGTGCCTTTTGGATGGAGTGCTTATCTTGGTCACCTTCATGACCACACTCTAACTCTGGGTCACCATCACTTTCAGGATGTGGAGGAGGAAGTGGTATGCACACTTTTTGCCCCAGGCACTGTTTTGGGATACAGAAAATGGATGAGGGAGGTTTTCAAGGGGGCTACCCAGTGTCTGTGGTTTATTGCTTTTGGGGACATCCACACTCTTGACTCAGACCATCCCAAGGATGGAGAGAAGATGAGGCTTTTGATTCATACAGAATTGATAGCATCTATTGAAATTAATTCCATGTGGGGAAGTAAGCACTGTTTCCACAGAGTAACACTCAGTGTGGAGCATACTGCTGAGATCAGGCTCTAACTAAAAATGCTTGAAGGCAGAACATATGTTTCATGGGGGTTTGGAGATATCACAACCTATGAGATGTCTGAGGATGCATGAACATGTTTTGTATAACCCATGAATGCAAAAAATAAAAAAAACTTAGAAGGCCTGAAATTTTTCACATACATATCATGTTCAAATGAGTGTAAACTGTGGGTTTTGCAGTCATTTCTCTTTTATCCTCATGTAATGAGAACATATCTTTTCCTTCTAGCTGGATTTTAGTGAGGTCTAATCTAGGTGTTCAGATGGGCCTTTAGAGCACCAGCCCCAAGCTCCAGGGAAGTGCTGCTAAATATTATCTTTGCAGATCCTGTGCAACTTCCCTCTCCTCCTTTCAAATGAGGAGGTTCTGAAACTGTTTTGGCCAGAGTTTGATGGGCTGACTTCTTCAGTGTCATCAGGCAGAGAGGTTTCATTGATTTTCCAGAGCTACACAGATTCACACCATCTGGGAAGCTGACACAAAGGATTTACAGTGAAAAAGGTACATCATATTTTTATTATTTCCTGATGTTGTTTTATTGTTATGACATCAGGTTCTGGACAATGATAATTCAAAAGCCTTCTTTATAGCCTTTTTTACTGGGCTGTATAGTTGGAAGTTTAGATTCCATTCGAAGACTCTACTGTGTAGTTTTCACTCAAACTCAACCCAGCATGGGCAGCCTGCACAGCAGGACTGAGCATGATGGCAGTGTAGGTTGAAGTGAACATTGGCTTTAATGAACCCATCTGAAATGCAGGAAGTGTCTGGCTTGTTTTAATATGTTTAATTGTAATATTGCCTATAGCTGAGAGAATCTGATTAGGTTTGGGCTTAGTCTCCCATGCCCTGATGCCACCCAAAATCAGAAAGAGCAGTGCTGATGAACTTTCCAAGAAGCTGCTGGCTCTTATTTGAAATAGTTGTCCTTTCTGTCTGTGACATTTGTGCAGTCACTAAGCAGCAAGTGTCAGCTGAGATGGCTGTTTTCCACCAGAAATTTAAAACTTTGGGCATGTTGAGCTCACCGTCAGCCCACAGAGAACATGACTGGACAGAAGGAGCCTGAAGTTTATTCATGTAGGTGCTATATTGAGATTTTTTTTAGGGAAGATAAGAAAGCATGTCTTGTGTATAAGCGTATTTTGGCAGAATGACTTGTGATCAAGAACACAAGTTCTCTTTAGTCTATAGCGCTAATGAGCCTTTCTTATTTATTGACTTGTACGAGGTGATTTGAAACATTGTTTGAAAAATTAGAGAAATTCAATAAAAAAAATCAGAAGACAACAATTTTATGCTACTTAAAATGCTTCATAGAATCATTAAGGTTGGAAAAGATCCCCAAGATCATTGACTAATCACCTTCCTGGGCAGCCCGTCTCAATGCTCAACCAACCTTTCAGTGAAGAGTTTCTTCCTGATGTCCAACCTGAACCACGCCTGGTGCAGCCTGAGGTCATTTCCTCTTGTCCTGTCGCTATTGCCTGGGAGAAGAGGCTGACCCTCACCTTGCTACAATCTCTTTTCAGGTAGTTGTAGTGAACCTGTAGAATTGGTTAATAAGCAAAGGCACGAATTGGTCCAGGGAGTCATCTAGTAATATCTCTTACCTGAGTTCAAGGTAGGCAGCAGACTTCCCAGTGAGATGAGTCCAGTCAGCATATGGGGCATATGGTTAAACACCTGCCTGCCCATGGGAAATGGTGAATTAATTCCTGTCTTTATCTCAATACATGATTTTTCTCACTTTTACACTTCTGATCGTCTCTCTTTTTTCACTGGTGAAGAGTGAGTCGTGTGTGTAGGGGTTAGTTGCCAGCTGGGGTTAAACCACAACATTAACCCAGGCTTTGACAAGTAATATTCAAGTGACAGGTATGGGAATCCCTGCCTGCTCCAGCCAACGGGTTTTGCCAGCTCAGAGGGGAGATCGCTGTCTGTATTAACCCTGTCCCTCTCCCAGTCTGCACTCAGTTATTTCTGTGAAACTGGGACACAAAGCTTGAATCCCATTCTGGATTTCACTGTGCATGTGGTGAAGACAACTGACTTATCTCTCTTTGGAGACACATCTGGAAGAAGAGTGCAAGGGTTAGAGCAATTGCTCACGAGTAGGAGCACTCAGCTCAGCAATGTCATTGGAAACGATCCATATTCCCTTTTTTTGGACCTAAATTAACATCACTGTCTCAGCTTCCTGAACAGTCAGTGGGGAGAGATGAGTGATTCATCCCACCCATATTTTAGGAAGAAATGAATTTCCCTCTGGCTGATGAAAACCTTAGATGAGGCATCTAACATTTAAATGACTAAAGCTTGGTGACACATATCTCCAGCTAAATGCAGAAAACCTGTTTAATTTGGCTACTCTTTTGACCTTTAACTGAAGAAAAACACACTAACTTTTCATCAATACTAAACACTTAACATTTTATTTACTACTATTTCACTGCTTCCAGAGGTCAGCTCTCCTTAGCTCGCGGGTGTTTGTCTCAATTGAAACATGGTGTGGCTGTTCTAGTACAGTCCCTTTCACCTCTATGGACTGTGAGGGCATCCATTCATTTTACTCATGCTCTCAAAGTGTCTTGAACCGTCTTTGTGCATGTGGTGGGGGAGAACAGCTTATCCCAAAGGTTTGCACTGCTGACATAATTGCAGGGTCCTGTCTCTGGGGGACTCAGTCCCCTTGGAACAGGGAAGCCCTTGAATTTTTATCACTGGGAAGCAGAGGCAGTCATCTAAGGTGACTGTAGCCTTACATCCCTGTGCATCACCTTCCTATCAGTGTAAAATCGTATCTGTACATCTCAAACACCCATTGCAAAACAGTGGGGCTGGTGCAGATGCATTGAATTACAAAAATAAGAAGTTCTCAGATGAAGGTTGGCTTTTCTCTGCTTAGTCTCCACTGGATAGTTGTACAGAAGTCCCACAATGAGTGAAAGAGAAACCTCATGTAAACTAATTTAAACACTCTATATACGGTACAGTAGCCTTAGGAAAGGAAGTAAAGTGAGAACAAATCCAAGGCCAGGTCCTGTGAAATGCCATGTCTCTCAAATCCTTGGAACACAATGATCAGTACTTTCTAGAGTGAGGTTCCTAGACTTTACCACTCTCATGAGCTTTCAAAGGCACTTCAGAAGTCCTGAACTTACCAGTAAGGGTATTTCAAAGAAACTCTGTTGCAAAGTATAACAAAGCTGTGTATTAGCTGTGACAGTGTGGGGCAGACAGGGAGTGGTTACTTCTGAACAATTTATTGATAATTTTTAATTTTCTAGAGTAACTCATAGCTATGCTTAAGCAAAATACAGAATGTTAAGTTTATTAGGAACTATGTGTTAGCCTCTGAATTTCCATATAAAAAGAAACCAAGTTTTGTAAATAACATAATATTGGCAGCCTTCCATCTCAAACAGCTGGTGTGAGTAGGGGAAGAAGTTCCAACCTGCTCATACTCTTTGGGATGTCCTCTGCTCTGTTCTGCATGTGTGCATGTAAGTGTATTTGAACACTTTTCCATATCCAAGCCAAGCAATTAACCATCATTCAGAGTCCTGGACATAGTGTCCTTCAGAAAGACAAACTGAGTCCAGCATTGCTTGTCTTAAGCCTGCCTCTGAGGAACATGCTGAGTAGGAACAGAGCCACATGCAGCTTCTTTGCTCACAGGTTTAGTCTTTGTAGTCATCACTCGAGTCAAAAGCACTCTTGCTAAGCTTTCTCCACTTCTGTTTTTTTTCTTTTTTATTATTATTTTTTGCATATAATTTAGTATAATAACCATAAAATGTCTTTCACTAGGTTTTGTGTACAGAGAAGAGGTTGCAACTTTAGCTGGGCTTCACTTCCATGAAATAGATTAATTACTCCTAACACTCATTGCCACAAGCAACTCTAGTGAGATTTCATCCAGCTCCCCATAACTGTTTTCTTCCTTCCCTCTGTCATTTGTGCACAACCCAAACTATGCCTATTTAGCCTTATAACTTGTAGGTTTTGGTGTTGCCAGAAAAGCCATTACTGATCTATGACCAGTTACTTTCAGGGCTGCACATCCTAAGAGTTATTTAAGACCTTGATAGTCCCAATAATGTAGAGTTCAGAGAAGTGCAAAGGTAAATCTATTCATTACAAGCTGATCTAAGTCAAACCCTCATGAGAAAAAGGCAATAGTAGAGGTCATCCTTTCTAGGTCAAGGTTAATTACTGAAAAGAATGGAAATAGCCTTGAAGTTGTTAAGGGAAAGGGGATAGACAGAAGATTATGAATGATTCCTGTGTTCCATAGAAAATTAAGTCTTACTATTTTCCTTTCTTAAGCTTATTTCCTGTTAAAATCAGGAGCCATACCATTTAATTGTATATATTGGTTAAGAAAGATGGGGACCATTTTCACATAAAAAACACACACAAAACCAACAGCAAAGTGTTTTGTCAGATTCTGATAGAAGGAAGGCAGCTTCTATTCCCAGCACAGATAATTAAGTGCTGATGAAGAAATTTGATTCTAAAGATTTTAACCAGAATATGTAACTCTCCCCTCCAAAACTGTGAATAATGATGCACTGAAACTTATTTATGAAAAAAATGTACTATGTACTTACTGGTCTGGATGATATGTCAGGTGATTCTGACATTCATTCTGCTCTCCTACCCTGTGCTGTGTCATTGTAGCGTTATGGGTTTAAATAAAACATAACACTCTGTTGAGTGTGCTAGGGGCACAGGTGATAAAGAATCAGCACTAGCCTTTGGAAAATTGCAATTTGTTTTAAGTGTTGAAAAGATATAGACACAGTTATGGTCCTGCTATATAGTTACACATACCCAAAACCAAACAGAGATGCATCTCATGATTGTAAACTGCTTCCAAAAGTGAGAGTGGGATTTTTGTAATGGTCACCTCCAACCCAAATTCTGTATCACAAGGTTTGCCGCACACCGTTTTGTTTAGGGCAACATCCCTTTCTCTCTGCAAAGATGTAGGGTCACTAAGTAACCAGTCATGGACCTCTGAGACCTGTAGGGACTATAACTGGACAGGGAGGTGGATCTCAAGGGCACTGCTCATAACACAGCAGCCATATGTGTGTTGACCAAAAGTCTGCATCATGGGGGGAACTCCAGCAGGTGACACTCCCCAGGTCTTGAATCTCATTGAAGTTACTGGCTGTTTGTTGGAATATAAATGCCAAACCTAAACCATCCCAAACTGAGCATATTACAAACCTTTGGCAAATATAGTCTTATTAACAGGGCCTTAGACATTAATTTGTCTTGGCCTCAAGCACAGCTGCAGTCCAGGAGCAGTAATTAATTGTGAACACCTTTCAAGCGTGTCTGGCCTCATAAAATCCCTATCTTCTTACACTATGATGTAGCTTTAATGACAATACTCTGCAGTTATACAGGATCAAAGTGACTTCTGTGCATTTGCTGAGCTCGATTGTTTTCAATTGTTGATTTAAATTTTACTTTTTATTATGTTATATTGCTAGAACTATGTTTTTATGGTAAATCTGTTCCAATGCAAAAAAAATGTCATTATTTTTTTTTCCTACTCCCTGAACTAAGAATACAATGCCTTAAGGGACTACATATATTTAATAGATTTTCTGAATTAAAAACCTCTTTGATTAAAATCATAATCTTTGGTGGTCCCACATAACATTTTGTACCTGACATTCATATATAATGTAATATAATCTTGGTTTTTGATGGGACTTATAAGTTTCCTCTTGGGCTAATTAATGGTTCTGCCGGCCATTGATTTTTCAGATCCACCCAGCTTTCATTTGTTATTTTCTTCCACTGATTATTTTAATAGCATGCCTTAATGTAGCATATGTTTGGCTCCGGTTTGACCCTAACGATCATTAACAATGTAAAGCTCCTCCTTTATGTGACAATGTTAATGGTTTTAGCTGTGCTTAATTACCTGCATCTTGGTAGGGAAGCACTTTTAAGACTTGTGTCTTATCTCCTAATGTTTCAATTTCCCCTTTTCTAGCAGATAAAAGCTGATTGTAAACCTGTGCTGCAGGTTTGGAGCACAACCACCTGCAATCTCATTTTAGAGTGTAAACAGGCAGATTGCTTCCCACTTAAACGGCTGCCACAGTTGACTGTTATCTTCAGGGTAATTGCAATTACATTCATGTATCTCCAGAGGATGTTAATTGCAGGAAGATGCTTTCTTTTCTTGAATAGTGGAATATGTGTACTGCAATCTGGAGCACTAAAGGAGGGGAAAAGCATTAAATCACAGGTGGGAAGGAAAGAAATGAAAAACATTTCCAGTAGGCCAAAAGGTTATTTGGGTGGCAAAGGGAAGGAAAAGATGTGGAAAAAAAGACATGTTAAACCTCATTGGCACACAGAGGTAAATCAGCTCACAGGGTACAAGCAGCAGCAGAGCTCATCATTCCAACTGAAGGACATGAGGATGTTTGGAGCAGGAACTCTGCCAGAGCAAGACTTGCATGCCAGAGATGTTGTGAAGCAAGGGGGTGGTTTTGTTCCTCGTGTGCCTGTGAGGTGGTTAATTTTTTGCTATCCCTGTGATGGGGTGGAGCATGGAGCTGAGCGGGCATGTCTAGGTTGTTATTCTACACTACCCACTTCCTTGCTGGGGGGTTGAAGCAAGGGATTCTCAGTTCTGTAAGGAAGGGGCATGGCTTGCTGTCAGGGTAAAAACAGGTGGGCGGAGGGTCCAGCCACCATTTTGTTCATTGTATTGGGGTTGCATTGCATCAGATCAGTCAGGGAGAAATTTGCATATGAACCCCCCTCTCTTTTGTATGCTGTCATTAGTATTGTTGGTGTTACTGTTCACTTTCTTATCTCATTGCTGTTTCCAGTAAATTGTTCTTATCTCAGCCTGTAATCTGCTTTTTGTCTCTCTCACTGGAGTGAGGGGCCAGTAGGAGCAGGAGTGCCTTTACTAAACCATGACAACAGTTAAGTACTTTTGTATACTTAAAAATTAATGTGATCAGGAGGATGGTGGGACATTAAAAACAGAAAAACTGAGAGACAAAATTCTACACCCATGTATGCAGAGGTGCTGTGGTAAAAAACACTGCTTCTTTCAGGCTTCAGGTGAAGTTGGAGGCATGACAAATCTGACTCTTCTCCTGTGATCAGGGAACATGTTGTTATCACTGCACTGGATACTGTTTCTAATGATAACCAGACCAGAAGGTTTGGTTTTGAAAAGAGCTATGAACAATTAAAAAGCTGTGCAAGGCACTGGAAGTGGCAGCTTTAAATAATTCCCCCATCCTTATGTGGTGAGACCTTATGGGAGTGGAAAGCAAATGCAGAAATTTAATATGACTCTCACCACGGGCATCTTGGATAGAGCATGCTTGGCCACTAGACACAGGCCTCAATCCTTCAGAAGCCAATTAGTTTTATACATCCAGATAGTCTCACTGTGGAATAAAGTGAGCAGAAATTGATTGAGAGATGCCCTGAGAAGGGATATGGGAGTGAAGCAAGCTGGAAGAATGACTAGAAAGTAGAGAGGAGTTAAGAACACTGTAGTTCAGCCACTCGGCTCATTCATCAGGTCAGTGGATTACAGCTGGAGGATCACACCAGATGAAATAACAGGATGAGTCAAGTGATAGCAACCACAGTGAAGATGACCACCAGGAAGAGGAATGACCTTTTAATACCACCAAGCAGGGTGACAAAGCAGAAGAGGAAATACAATGTGATAAATGCAATTACTCACAGCTGACTCAGGACTGAATGTGTGTTGCTACCAAATGCTTTTTTTGTGATTATATTTTGGTTTTTTTACAAGTAACTGAGCCCAAAGGGAACATGCCATGAAGCCCCTGCCAAAGCAAAGGTTACTGGGCCAACAGAAATTAGGTGGAGAGTTTGCAAATGAGTGAACACAAAGAATGTGTAAACCTACACATCTCAGGAATTAATAACTGGACAATCCCCTAAGGTCAGAGAGGAATGGTTGCCAATATGAATCAATGGACATGCACAATAGGCTTAGCCAGATGAGGGAAGTGATCGTCCCACTCTACTCTGCACTCAAACAGTCTCATCTCAAGTCCTGTCTGCACTTCTGGGCACCATAATATAAAAAAGATATAAAGCTATTAGGGAGCATCAAAGGTAGGGCTACAGAGATGGTGAAGAGCCTTGAGGAGAAGCTGTATGAGGAGTGGCTGAGGTCACTTGATCTGTTTAGCCTGGAGGAGACTGAGACCTCATGTAAGTCTACAACTTCCTCACAAGGGGAAGCAGAGGGATAAACACTGATCTATTCTAACTCTCGTGACCAGGGATAGGATGCAAGGAGTAGCCTAAAATTTTGTCAGGGGTGATTTAGGTTAGATATTCAGTAAAGGTTTTTCACTCAGAGGGTGGTTGGACACTGGAACAGACTCAGGTAAGTGGTCACAACATCAAGCCTAACAGAGCTCAAGAAGGATTTGAACAATGCTCTCAGGCACATGGTGTGACTCTTGGGGTTGTCCTGTGCAGGGCTGGGAGCTGGACTTGTTCCTTGTGGGTCCCTTCCAACTCAGGATATTCTATGATTCGATTCTATGATCCTATGACTTTAAATCTCACTGTAACAGAACAAGAGACTGCGTAAGAGCAAATGAAGAGAAGAAGTCAGAAGAATCCTGCTCAACTTGCCTGTGACAATCTTGGGGGCACCTGAGTTTTAATGCAGTTCCCTGAGCTCTTCAGTTCGTACCCAGACTGTACCCAGCCACATCCCCGTGTCTGCTGCTCTGATTGATTAGCTGCTCTTTCTAACCTAATGGCTGCATAATTGAAACTCCATGAACTTGGATGCAAGCTGAAATCCTGCCTAAATAGAGAAGGCTCGTCATCTTGGTGTGCCCCAAACAAGTGGGTGTGAGACCAGGTAACAAAACCTGTTATCAGCCTGGCTCATGCTATGGTGTTCCCTGTCTGGTGGGTAGGATTGCTGGTCCCCAAGTCCTTAGCTTGGCACAGTGAGTCCCAGGCCAGGAACGGAAACCTTTCAGGGAGCCTCGTAAGATATGTCCAACTGCTAAGCTTCCACCCCTGGTGCCCCTAACAGCAAATGCACTTCTTCTCAGGCACATGCCTATGGTTCTGGGATGAATACTTCCATGTAAAGATTTTACAAATTTAGTCATTGTGACCAAACTTTATTACCCATTTTATGGAACTGTGACAAAAGTCTAGGAATCAAACAACGTGGGGATCACAGAGGCTATTATGTTTATTGTGCTGAACAGACTGTGATAATCCATTAAAGGAACATTTTCAACAAGCAAGCGATTCAAAGTACAATCATAGACAGCAACTCTACGTGAAGAACAAAGCAAAAAGTTAGAAGACACTCAAAAGGAAAAGTACACTGTAGTTAAACATCTTGAAGAGATTTTTTTTCCTGCAAACACACCTCTTGCAGAAATTGTAGAAGAGTTACATGTCCAGTCATAGTTAGCAGTGACCAGTGGCAGCATAGAACAGTCGTATAAAATTTATCTCCCACAAAAATAAACTATATATATAAAAAAATTTTATGACGTTCTCACTGACTCAATGGCCACATGCAATTTTTCAGTCTGAAAAAAATGAGGTATAGTAGGCCCTAAGAGGTAGTAATGTGTTTTGATTGTACTACAATATATAGGAAATGTAAGATTCAGTTCATCAGAGTGGTAAGTCTCTCAGAGGTTGAAGAGTGACACACAGCCAGCAATTATTTCTGTGTCATCCACTGAATACTGTGGTTTCAAAAAATGCAAAAAACCCCTTAAACCCTACCAGGGACTTGCTAAGGCTTGATTCAATGCCCTTTGATGTCAGCAGAATTCCTTTTACTGCTTTCAAGTGACACTGGATTTGGCCTGTTAGAGCCACTGTATAGCAAGGATTATTTCTCTTTCACTTAATATTAACATGTCTAGTTGTAATACTCCAACCAGCTCTTCCTCAGCAATTTCCACTACTGAACCCTCTGCAGTCTTTCAAGAAGGTCTGTATTTCTTGACACTGCCTCTTGGAAGAAGCCAGTAAGTAGTTATCTTTAACTGCATTTGGCTCAGTACTAAAGCCATACCAACGGATGCCTTCCTGAGAAACTACCCCTGGCCCAGTTATTAATACAATTGTACAAAGCACTGACTAGGAAAGAGAGGAAGAAGGGTAATAAAACAGAAATAGAGAAAATTAAGTTGGAGGGGTGAGATAGAGAAAGAACAACAAAAAGTCAGAGAGGGGAGAATAAACAACCTCTACATAAGAAGCATTTAAAATAAATCTGGCTGAAACATACTACAAAATCACATTTGTGTAAAATACATGAAAATACTTGTCAAGTATTTTCTTACAATCTACTAATTATTCTTTTTTAAAAACACATATTTTTGATTGCATTATGCAAAAGCTGAGCTTGTTGCTTTCCACCTACAAAGCTTCAAGTTTCTTTGAAGGTTTTTTTTTGTTAGATTTTCTTTTTTTTTAATATGAAAGTAATTTAAAATGTGTTCATTTCCCACAAGTTATCTTACAAAAATAGTTTTGAATTAGGGATAAATTGCAGTCCTAACTGTTTCAAATGTCTCAAAACTAATGCTGAAAGGAACAAGTTCTCTCCATTTAAAGTCTGGAGGTAGGTCTTTGTCAATCAATTAGTCCATTTCTTTAAACATTTCATTTGAGGTACAAACTTGGACAGTAATATTTAAACATTACAGCTAAATTTTTTCTATGTCATGTAGTGTCATTGAAGAAAATTATCCCATAAACCTATCAGCAATTCAGTACAAAAATATATTCAAGTTAACAGTACATTACACAGAAGTCTAGCAGAGAATAGGGTAAGTACATAAAACAAAACATAACCAAAAAAAGCAACAAAACCCCTCAAAACAAAAACGAAAATTGCCCAAACCCACACAAAAGAAAAACCCCAAACAAATAAAGCAAAAGAAAAACACATGGTCATGCTGAAACATGAAAAAAGACATTGCTTCCTTAACTGCAAATAATGTTGAAATAGAAAGAACGGGAAAATGCAGATACTCATTATTATCTACCCAGTAAAAATTTCCTGCATTGAATGTGTATAGCAGCATGTATTTATCAGTCTGTTGAGTCATTTGTAAAAATCAGAGGTAGTATTGAATAGTGGGGTAATATTGCATCTGGTGCTAAAAGTGCTGCGTTGAATGAAAAGATGGAGAACTGCCACTGGCACAGAGGTGCCCAGTGAACCATCCCGTGTCAAAATACATTGCTTAAAGTAATGCACAAGCTTAGCTGAGGTACATGGTGTTGGTTCTAACATTGTTACTGATGAGTAATGAGGAGAGTTTCAATTCTTTCAAAATACTGGTACAGGGTGAGGGAAATTAGTTGAAACTGAGCAAAAATCTGGATTATTTTGTTCAGATAAATGTATGATTAATTTTTAGGTACCATTCTATATGTTTTAAAACACTTTTCCTCATTAAAGATGTAGTCATTAATGGCATAAGAGCATTTGGTGTCAGTCATTTTTGTTTCCATAGAAAATGCCTGGCTTTACAGAAAGCCAACTGTCTGGCTTCCTATTATCCAGATGGTAAGAGCTACTCATTCTGTTTACTAATACTTCTGCTGATATGTTTGTATCTATAACTATACAATGTATCTTTGTCTTTCTTCCCTTTTACAAAATTAAAGTACCTTTTTTATGTTGATTTCTTTCTTCTGATTACCAGCTGAATGAAGTGAAAGATCAGCTTTCATTGTTTTTTCCTGAAATAACAGTAAGTCTTTAAAAAAAAATAAATAAATCAAGTACAAGTCTACAAGAAGGTTACAAAAGAAAAAGAGTAGTATCTATCATCCCTTATCTTTGGTGTTCTAAAACAGGGAGTTCACTAAGTAGGGAGTGGGTTGCTGGAAGTGTTGCCAGGCCTAAGTGTTACACACTCAGCCTTTCCTATTTCAATGCCCCTTCTAATGACTATGTTACAAGTTTCTTGTTTATACACAGTGCAGTGAATGACATAAACCTGATTTGGAGCTCTTCTGGACCCATTCACCCTTACTTAGCAGCTCAAACAAACTATTAGTAGGTTAAGAAAAAAGAAAACAGTAATTAAAAGTTGCATCGTTAATCTGTGTCCCCTTTGTGTTACAGCAGTTTTTCACTAAACCTGGGACTGTGAAGGGATTACAAAGATGATTGGTCAAATCCTTTTTAAGGTTATGTGATTTCCGCCCCTCCCAGGCAAAAGTGGAAAGACCATGGCAATAGAAAGTAAGTGGTCAAGGCAGTGTCTTCTCCCTTCAAAAGACCCAACTGCTGATGAGGTAGAAATTGCATGGTGCAGTGTCCTAGTCTTCCTCTGCAGACTCTTGTGAGGACGTTTCTTCAGTCTCTTCCTGGAATAAACAAATAGGAATAATAAATACTGTGGTGACCATGCATCTTAGGCTGCCACTTCACTCCTCTCGTGCAGCTGATAACTACCTCTTGAGCTAATAAAATGCTCTTTACAGCCGCTGTGACACCTCAAGAAGCCACCCTGGGGAGGACAGGAAGATACCCTGCTCTGATGCCACTATCCTGACTTTTCTTCTGCCCCAGAAGATGTCAAGAAAAAGTGATCTGCGCCATGCTCTGTCATAGGTGTCTTATGGCTAGTAAACATTGGCAGCTAGAAAACAGAAAGCATTATGAGCAGGTATCCAGTGTTAAGCGGTCGCTCCGGGAAGCCTTTTCCTCCTCATTGGCCCTAGTGCTGCTTCATGTTTACCTTCTGCAAGCCTGAACAAACGTGATGCTCTTAACCCTGTTTTTTTTTAAACAAATGTGCAGTATCTTTCAGGACGAGGATGGGGACGGGGCGGGGTAGGGCGGTGGGGTGGGGTGTCGAATTGGGGGCAATGAACATTTCTAACAAAAGACTGTCAGTGAAAAGTTTTTTATCAAACACTGCACATCACCGCCTAAGACAGCACGTGAAAAAGATCTAGGAAGAAGAGGAATCTACCTCCTCAGCCAACTGAGACCTTTGAGGAATGACTGCTTAAAACAGCTAATAACAGTCTTCATACTTTAATAGATTTGATTTTCCACATGACTTCATTTTGTCTGGGTGGCTAACTGACACAATTTATAACTCTCTTCCTTTCCCAGGCCATTACAGTACACCATTCAGCAAAGCTTGTCTTAAACCTTGCCTGCCTTATAAGACCAAACTTCCATTCATTAGTGTTTGAAACACCTCAGCTGTGAAGGGCTCCTAAATGCTACCATGTGTGACACTGCTGTGGAGGAGCGGCATCAAGGAACAACACTGTGCTTTAATCATAGGCCACTGCTCAGTGCAATCTCCTTTCAAAAGGTTTCAACCTCCCCTCCCCACCTCACTGCAAGAAAAGGCTGAAAAGAAAGCTGTAAATTCAGGGAATAAATGTAACTATAAATGAATGGATGACAGCTTAAAAAATATAACATAGCAGCATCAAGCCATGAGATTTCACACTGGTTTTGTTTAGTCTGCTTTAGGTTATGTGGGAAAAGTGAAAAGCATGAAGGAAATGCTTCCCCCTCTTCCTTCATGCCGCCCCTGCTAAAGCTTGGGCCTCAGATATTTAAGCCAGTAGGTTTATACCTCTTGACTAGGAAACAGGCCATGACCCTGGGGTACTCTCTTGAGCACCAGGCACAAAGACATAGCATGATCAAAGGCATGGACAGAGGAGAGAGAACAAAATCAAGTGTCAGCTGCTCTCTGACCCTGAATTTTCAAATGATACTTCAATTCCAGAAGATAATGATCTATCATACAGATGAACAATTTCTTCCTCATAACAACTTGTACCCACTTGTAGCAGGTTATATTAACAGTGCTGCAACAGAAATGATCCCCAACTCACAAAATGATCAAGTAAGTTTTATTCTGTCTCTGATGGCACAGGGCTGAGGGGATGGGACCTCACACTCCATTGAATCCGGTAACTCTTACAACATTTCAGTCAAGAAGAAAAATGTATCTTCAGGCACTTAACGGAGGAGTAATTTGCACTGCACATGGAGAGACAGTGCAAAATACATGGGTTTGAGCCTTGGTAACTCAGATCTCAGAATGATCGTGGAAAACCCCAGCTTTGCCTCCAAGCCAAGTATTTCAGTTAAAAATTATGACTGTGGGTTCTGTGCTCTTAACATAGCACAGGTAGACATGTTGTGGTATTTGATGATAATCACATGCTTAATTTCTTGCAGCACTCAGGTCATCCCTGAGCCTTTGATTATTGTTTCCCGGAAGACAGCAGCACACGTGTGGGTGCAGAGTGGCAGCTCTCTTTGGTTTATGCTTAGCTTGTCAGGAGGCTACTGAAAACTAATGAACTCATTTTCCATGAAGGTAGACTTCCAATCATGGTGTAAGAAGGATGGGGGAGAGGCAAAGTAAGCGGAAGGACATAATTTCAAAGCCAAGGCAGGGCAGACACAACAGAGCTCTTTTTAGTTCAAAAGTCATCCACTCTAGTGATTTTCACAGTAATTTTTTTCCTTGTAACCCCTGCTGTAGCGACAAAGAAAATTCATGAGAAGCTCTTCCTTCACATGTGTTCATGTAATGAAGGAAGAGTTTCTCTCATCTGCATATGTACATGCAAATGTGTGTACCTGTAGTACCTGGAAGGATGAGAAACAAAAAATTAAGATAACACACTCCTCAGTATTTAAATAATAAACTAAATATTAAAAAAATATTTGAGACTGGCAGACTTTAAATTCCCATCAGTCTTAGGAAAGACTTTTTTAATGAAAAAAAGCTGTCAAAGGGTTCAGATGGCTGTCCATTCTTTGCAAAAGCCTAAGATAGCTCAGTTACAGATGAGTAGTTTTAAGCCAATCTATCATGTAAGTCTCTTGTCAAGACAATAGATGGAGACATGATTGTTGCTCTGAAGCTTACAATTCAAACAAAAGGATAGTACAAATCAGACATAAATGCATGGAGGGATCCAAAGGAAGAAGTGAGTAGATGAATTGAAAGAAAATACAGATGTGTAAGGCAGAAACACAGAGGGGGTTTTTGCACTTGTGAAAACCTGGTTGCAAATACCAGAAGGTTGTGCAGCTGTGATCGTCAGCCCACCCTCTGTCTCTACAGCACCCACATGCACACACACTTCCTCAAAGATGGAGGGGGCCAAGTGTTTTAAGAACTGTGCAACCTGTGGAAATTGAAAGCCGGCTCTGAGCTGAGTCATTTCAGACAGAGATTCACTAAAGTGTATTGCTTGGCAGTCAGGCACTGGGCACCTCAGGGGAAGGACGCCTTACTATCAGTAGGCACCCTCTAGGCACATCACAGACCCGTCAAGGTCGATGGCATACCCATATATCATAGGATTAGTCCCTGAAGCAAAAGTTGAAGGAGGAAGTGGGGCTGGAGTTAAACTCTTTGTGAGTCCAGAAGTGGTTCTGATAAAGTTGAAGAGAAGGAAAAAAAATTATGAAGGAAAGCATGGTCATTCGAGCAGATATTAGAAATCAAAGTCACTCACTCAGAGCATGATAGCCATGCACAAGCATAAATTCAGCAACCACCACAGCAAGCCTCAGACAAGAAGCAAAGGTTTCAGGTTACATGGCAGCCTTAATTCAGGTTGTTCTCAGTTTTTATGTGCATTCTCTGTAGTCGTGGAGGCAGAATGGTGATGTGTTAATTGAGCGTAAATGTTCATCGACCCTGTTTTGCCTTGAATGGCTACTTCTGCTTTTTTGTTTTCTGCTGCAGCAAGCTAGCAAGAGGCTGGGCTAGCAAATTGCAAAGAGAAACCTAAGAAAGCTTCAAACCATGTTGGATCCGGCTAACAGGGAAGCCACAGCCATGAAGAACTTAGGGTGAATAGGACAAACACCCAAAAGGCAGGGTAAATACTTGCATAACTCATGCTGTACTCTTGCTGCTTAGACAATATCCCAGGTGACTCCCTGTACATCCATGTGTACATCCCCATACATGTATCCTCAGGGCCTGATTTACATAGAGACCTGCCGCAGAAGCAGTTTTACTTGGCACATGCTGTCCTTGGTCATCCAGGGGTTCCTTGCATGGGTACATTTATCCTGAGTTGCTACAGGTCACAGCATGATATTGCACAACAAACTGCAAATCAGCACTCTGAACTGTTTCCACCCTTAACTGCTATAACTACCCAGACAAGCAGGGAGTGATAGAGAGCTGGTGTTTCTCCCAAAACAGAGCTGCAAGGCGGCTTTCTCCAAAGCTCCTCTGTGCACAGATGTTTAACAGGTCTTTTCTTGAGCTGTATTACTGGCAAGGGGCTGGTAGATGTGGATGCCAGCCTGGACTCTAATCTCTCACTCATACTGGGCTCCAGCAGGAGAGAAGGAACAATTGTTTTGCAATGATTACTCTACGAGGGACTAGTACCACTGTTGTAAACCTTGATCTAACAGTGGTGAACATAAAAAAAAAAGGACCAGGAGGCAGGACAGCAGGCTTCAGTCAGAAGAGCTGTTTGCAGCCAGTATGCCTATTTGGGCTTGCGCAACTCACGACTTTAAAATATGACAAGTTTGGTGGGATCTGGTAGCCTGAAGATAGGAGCCTGAGGCTGTTGTAGATGCCCTGGATATCTCATCTGGTATCTAGCAGAAAGGTATTGGTCTCCTGTGTCATGCCTGCCTGCTCGGTGTGGCTGCCTGTGATCCCTGGGGACACCCAATGGGCACAGAACAACTGTGTCAAGATGTGTAGATCTATGAACCCCCTCCAGAGCTATGAAGTTACATCTCTACTTTTTAAGTTTCTCCACTGTGGAAAAATAAAGAGGTGTATATTACACGAATATATGAAGTGATAACCACTAGCACAAGCACTGTATAGGTTCCTGGGGCGCATAGGGAAGAGTGTGGCCAGCAATGTGTGGCCACATCTGGAGTGCTATGTCCAGTTTTGGGCTCCTCAGTAAAAGAAAGAAAAGGAGCTACTGGAGAGGAGCCAGCAGAGCGCAACAAAGATAATTAAGGCACTGGAGCGTCTTTGTTACAAGGAGAGACTGAGGGAACTGGGCCTGTTTATTCTATAGAAGACTTGAAATGGGGGTCTCATTAATGCATGTAAGTATCTCAAAGCTGAGTGTGGAGAGGATGGTGCCGGGCTCTTTTTGGTAATGCCCAGCAACAGGACGAGGAGCACTAGCCATAAACTGAAACACAAGTTTTACTTCAACATGAGGAAAAGTTTCTTTAAGTTGACAGTGGCAGAGCACTGGAACAGGCTGCCCAGGGAGGTCAGTCCTGGAGTCTCCTTCTCTGGAGACATTCAAAACCCACACGGATGCATTCCTCTGTAACCTGCTCTAGGTGATCCTGTCTTGGCAGGGGGGTTGGACTAGATGATCTCCAGAGGTCCTTCCCAACCCTAACAATTCTGTGATCTTGTGATGCGTTCCTAAAGCTCAGAAGTGGCACCATCCATAACAGAGCCATGACACAAATGATTGTATTTAAACTTCAGCACTTTTTCAGGTCAAAGTCACACCCTGATCCCAAGATACTTCTTTATCATGACACCCTATGCAGGTGAAATGTAACTTGGCCTGCTGTCCAAGACCTCCACTTGGTCATCCACATTTGGTTGCCATAGCTATTTTTTTTTTTACATAAAAGCAGCCAGTAGCATTCCAGTGAACTCAAGAACAGACATAGCTCGGTATTTCTATATTCTCTGCATTCCTTTTTCTGTTGGACTCCCACCAAGTGGTTACAACAAAAACTGATGAAGAGAAAATTATTGGTATTTGAGAGGATCATTACCCACTTGCAGAAGGGTAACTGGTATTTTTGTAAACATGTTTGTTCTCTTGTAATACGCTGGGGCAAAGCTTCAAGATTAATTGTCTTTGCCCCAGAAAACTCACTGGCAATTCAGCTGGCAATTCAGTTTTTCACCTTTTTCTAGAGAATTTCTGAACTACAGGTTTAAAAAACTAGAACCCATTTAGTTAACTGAACTGCTGGATCACAGTAATGCTCCATATGGAGTCCCTGAATTTGTCAGAGCTTTTATCTTATAATGAAGTATTAGCTATTGGCATAGATTTTGCTGGCTGCTTTCCAAGTCCAAGAAGGTATGCTTGAATAGATATGTCAAAAAGAACTGCTGACAAGAGCAACTTGCAAACTGTGGACCATTGTCTGTTGTTAACTTGTCTGAAATCCCCTGGTATGCAAGCTAATATTTTCAGGGAAGACCTGAAATAAAAAGATAGGAATAGATGGCTTCTATAGCAGGTACAGGGGCATGGACTCTGCCCAGCTGAGGCACAGTGGCATTCTGACTGCTCCACACCCAGTGCACCAAACTGCTTTAGAAATTCTGACAGCACTAACAGACACGCAGAGCAGGTTTCCTTTGTGTGAAGCTTAGGGTGGTATCTGCTGCTTCGAGCTACTGTACTGTCTGCAAAGCCCACTAGTGAGCTCAGTGACAGTGTCACTCAGCAGTAAGGCTGAGCTGAATTCCAGAACCTGGATTCAGAGCTCAAATTGTTGCAGATATACTTCACGTATCACAAGGAATGGATTTATTAAGGCAGAAGAGATCACTATGACCATATGCAGGAAAGATGAAACAACTCTTCTTACTTCCAGATTAAAACATGATTGTAAGGAAATTATATCAATACAGAAACTGCAGATTCAAACACATATAAGTAAATCAGCCCAGAAGCAAACAATTTGTGTGTACTGCAACTGCTGGCATGTCAGAAGGACCACAAATTCTTTAGCTTGGTGCCTAACAGAACAGTTAAAAACTCTGCATACAGTTCTGAAATGCCCTGCCCTCTCTCAGCACTGTTTCTGCAGTCGTAGACTGCAGGCATGGCATAGCCCTGGGAGTAGTGAGCAGGCAGGTCCTCCCACAGAAGTAAAACTTTTGATACTTAAATGACATTAAATATAAACAGAGACAAACAAGTTGGCCGATAATGGAACAGTTTAAGGTTGAGATTTAGAGACTAGAAACCAAAATTCTTGCTTTAGATGTTTAAGTTCCCAAGGACCTAGCCTCTAATGGCCTACTTTGTCATGGATTTGACCACAGCATGAGTTCAGTATTTAGATATCAGCAAGCAGCTGCTGCTTAACTTTCCCAATGCTGAAGTGCTTGCTGGTGGGCAAGTGTGGAGCTGCCTAATGCTCTTGGAAGAAGTCTAAGGGCTAGCAAATGTCTTAAAGGTCATTTTGACTCAGCAATGTCCTCAAAGTTTTCATACTCTGGAAGTCAATGCACAACAGACAGCAAAAATAAGACTTTTGTATGAGTGTGCATGAATGCAATAGCACTGGTTTGGAAACTCATACATAGACTCGTTTTGAAATCCCCATGCTCTCTGATTTGAAGCAGATACTTCAAGCTGGGTTTTCTCCATTCTAGGAAGAAGCCTCCCCACTAAACAGTTGTGTATGGAAGATGCATCTTTCTTCTGTTAAGTCATTCCATTTTTATATAAATAAATATTCTGTGAAAGACAGAAAGGGTGTAGAGAGAATAAAGCAAAAAATTGAGGCTGTCCTGCAGGTGACCAGCCTGTGGTTTTTCAGCTGTATAGTTAGTAAGCAAATTAAGTGTGTTCTCTCCTTTTACTGCTGGAATAGCACTGCTTGACTAGCAAGAAGGCTGCTCACGGGGATTACTGGATAATCCACATCCCCAGCTGTTGAAGGAAGTGAACTAGCTGAGGCAGCCAGAGTGAAGTTGCTGGGGCTGTGTTGGGACTTAGCTGGTAGAAGTCAGACAGAATTACCATCCTTGCGCACATCTTCTATGGATCCCCTTCTACTCTGGAGGAAGTGTCTCACCAGGCTTGGCCAAGTTTGGTCCTTAGGGAACGGGTTCAGGCAACAGGAGGGGAACAGGACATTGGTCAGAAGGATTCCAGCAGGACAGGACAGGACAGGACAGAACCGGACACTCCTCTTTATGTTAGAATAGCTTATTTTAAATACAGATTCAAGTCTCTTCCTGTTAGATTAAGGGGGAATCAAAAACATTTCTTTATCTCCTAGTTTATCTTCCACTAGGAGAACCGTTTGATATAATGGAGTGATAATGAGTCTCTCTGGTTACTTTGAAAGGGCTTAATCTGACACAGGATTTTTGGCTTACATTGAAAACTTCCAGAAACAGGAATTACGCTGACTGACGTTTAGATCTGAAAAATTACCTGCCTTGGGTTCTGCCTCTCAGCTTTTCTTACAGATGGGCTTGAATGAACCTCAGCTTCAGGTGCCCAAATTTGCCACGGATTTTAAAGCAGCCCTGAGGTTAACTCAGCAAAGAGATTTCTGCCAGTCAGCAGGTCACTCCGCGCCAAAGCCTGTGGAGCTGAAGCCTTTTGAAATTGAGACTCAGCTGTCTAAATTACGTCAGGCCAGATTTCTTAAACGCGTTTTGGCATCTGAGTACAGCAAGTGCCTTTTTGACCTAAGCAGGTCAAAACACTTTGAAAAAATATGTTCCCCATGTGATTAAAAGGAGACTGAAAATCTCCAGCAAAATCTCAGTCCCAGTCAGAAGAATTTTGCAGGAAACACCATTTAAAGTCTGCAAAGCACAGACCTAAAGTGAAAATGGTGCTTGAAGCAATTGTGGGTGCTATGCTAACACTGACAGAGGTGTATTTTGCCTTGGAGAGCTTCAACCCTACAAGTTATAAACATTTCTGGTGCAAAGGAAATAAAATATTAAGAAAAAGAAGGCAGTGGTGCTGTTAGAAACATATACAACTGAGCTGGACTAACCCCAACCTTGAGAAGCTGCTCTTACAAACCTCTTGTGGAGGTTGTAACCTGGAGGAGTGGTAAACAGCTCTGTATTCCCAGCCAAAACCCAGACTAGAGCATAAGGCAAGCAAAGGCTCAAATAATAACCTCTAACCACTACTGTGTTTGTCCATAATTAGATGAAAGAGCCAAAGAAGGTGGATGCCAAACTTTAAAAGTCCTTGGACTTGTCTAGTTGACTGAAATGCTGCGGGTGACTGTGTTAGCTCTGCTTTCTTGTGGCACTGGAGATGGAAATGCCCAAAAGGATACTGGAGCTCATATAGGTAAACCTGAATGAGTCTGCCTTCCCTGTGAGCCCTGGAGGTACTTGAAACAGCACCAGATTCTGTGCATATTTTACGCTGAATGACAGAGGAAGACCTACAGCAAAGGTCTCCCAGAATGGAGTAGGGAAACACTAGCAGGGGCTTTGAAATGGAGGTCAAACCCACACTGTTTATTTTCTGTCCCCACTGTTACCCCTGTCCCTCTTGTCCCCCCAGTTTAGAACATGAAAAGGAAAATAAAGTAAGGCATATTAGATTTTGATTCTCCTTTTCTTCTTCCCCTGAAATTGACCACTTGTTATAGACAAGAAGCAACCGCCAAAAGTTATTCACCTTCAATCCTTTATCACTCGAAAAAGCATTGTGGATCTGCCCACAGAGTCACTGGCAACAGCAGTTTGGGAAGAGCTATCTATCTGCAATGATAAATAATAAAATAAAACATCATCCCTTTTGAATCCCAGCTGAGGGATTTTGTCAAGTGATCAAACTTGTCTGAACCTTGGAGCAGCAGCTTTGAAGTAATAAGAAGGAGATTGAAAACTTGCAGCCAAGAGCCGCACACACCTCATTAGGGTCCAGCCATGCGGGAAGGCTGAGCGGCAGCCCCACTGGAAATACCCACTGGAAAGGGAGCTGTGGGAAGGGGAGATAAAAGCGCCTTTCACAGTGGAAACGCATGGGTGACACTGTTCTGAGCGTCAGCTCTGAGGCTGAGCAGTCCATGCCTTGCTCCTGCTTGCCAGGGCAGCTCTCAGCAGGGCAGGGCATGGGACTCCGCTGCTGTCACCACCATCTTTGCTCTTCCTCTCCCCTGGTTTTTCCTTTTTTTTTTTTGTTTCTGAAGGAGCGAGTTTAACATACAGGGCTCTACCTTGCCAGGGCCATTCTCAGAAAAGCCCTCCAAAATGAGAAACATATTTCTGAAAGATCATGAGCCAAGCTCTCTGAGTTGGTTCAGTACAGTTCACATGAGACTTTCTGGTATAATTCAGAAAATGATTTTTTTCTTAAAAAAAGCGCAAACCAAAACAAAACCAATAAAGCTTAACAGACTTGTTAAATGCTTCTAAAATTTTTGAAGAGTTTGATCATGGATCTTGCCACACAGACACTGGCAAGGCTTCGTGCTTCCAGCAACGCAGAGTATTTAACTTTGAGAGCTGAAGTTCTGGGTTTAATTTTCAGTTTCAGACTAAACAGCAGGTCTGCAGTGAAAAGCAGGCGACAGCTCCTGAGCACAATGGGGCAATGGAAATGCTTCTCTCACAAACTTTACTGATTGTGTAACCATGGAGAACCTCTTTGTGCAGACGAAAGCACAAAATCAGAGGTTTGTGTTGGTTTTAATAAACTCCCCCCATTGCTTCCCTTTTTTTACTGCACAGAATTCAACTGTTATTTTATGATGTAATGCTGCAGGCTAAAAATATATCCCTAATTTAAGACACCTTGCCAATAAACCTACAAATACCAGGTAATCCAAAAAGGGTAGTTATGGTTTAATGACATAGTCTTCTTGTCATCTTAGTATCTTCAACTCCTAAAGCATTTATAGTAATACATTTAAAGGTTTTTTCTACTTCTTGAATACCTCCATACAATCTGGTGGAAAGGGTGAGAGAGTTTGGTCCTTCTCAGCTTAGAGCATCAACCCAACTTTTTGAGCTCAATCTACATAGTGTCCTTCTACCACAGGATAAAGCTTTTTCTTTCCCTAGGCAAGCTAATCTGATTCAAAGTGAGTGAGGCAGTCCAACTTAATAGATAGTGATTATAGAATTTTGTGGGAGTTTCTTTTTCTGTTGATCATATCTATATTCCATAATCAAACCACAGAAGTTATCCTGGTGGGAATGTTCATTAAAACATGTTTTCTTTTAGCACTGAGACAGATTTACTACAATATATAACTCAATGCTTATCTATTCTCCTCTTTCTAAACATAAAAAAATACTAATATAAATTACAGTTAATGCCTCACAGAGTTCTCAGGAGACTATAAAAGCAACGTGTGAGCCCCCTAATTTACTGTACCTGTGTCTTTGCTGTTCTGTTTTCAGTTTCCAGAATTTGCCCCAAAAATAAGCATGAGGATCAGGGAAGGGGAGAGGGTGGAAACCATTCACTACCCTGAATCTGATATCTCCCAGGTCCTGGAGCTCACATGTTCCTTCCTTTCAGACTCAAGTCTGGTTTCAATGGAGCTCTCATTTTTTTTCCCACTAATCCTGCCGTGAGATCAACCATTGGTAACTCTGAGAAATTAAATACCAGGATGTGGGAAATCTGAGATCTGAATTCAGGCAGAATGTGGGTGATTCATTTTTTTTTATTTCTCTCCTTCTCTTTTCCCATGGTTGTTGTGTGACAAATAACTTTTCAAACCTGAGATCGGAGATCAGCCCTGAACAGTGTGACTTCACTGACAGAGCAGAGGCAAAGCAAGAAGTACACTGGCAATACTATATTCCTTTCTAATATATGCAACAGTCATTTCTAAAGACATTTCAACCAACATTTTCTGAAAACATTCTGGCATTTCCATAAACGCCTTACAGTGGGATCAGTAGCAGAACTTCATCATGGTGATGCTCACCATCTGCTGGAGCAAACTTCATAAAGAATTTAACATTCATTGCATCAGGATCCCAAAGAAAAAGAATCCATGAGATAGCTTGCTATGAGAGTGTGACTGCTACAATGCCCAACAGTCAGGCACTGGTTTTGAATGGCTTTCTTCCTTCCTCGGTGAGGGAAAAGCACATTTATTTATTTACATCCTATAATGATGAACTCAAGATGCTTACAGACTGCCCAGTGGTTTAGATCCTTCATGCACTGCTTGGCAATGTGCTGATGTCTGAAAACCACCTATGTATTCCTGCAGCCTTCAATGTGAAGTACCCAGGAACATAATTCTAACTGCATGGTCTACTATGAGTCTGTGATACTCCTATACTTCTTATTCTGTCTATAAACACAGCAGCCCCACACCTACAATATCCAATGAGCAATCAATGACCACGAGCTCTGAACAGCTCCCCATACGGCACCCTGCTGTCGCAGCCTGTGCTTGCCATCTGGGTTCCTTCACTCCATCGCAGCACTAAGGAATAGTACAGTGAGAGCACTAATGAAAGTGATATGGAATAGAAGCTCCACCAGAAAAATGGTCTTAAAGTGTCTGTTATGATTTTTTTTTCACACTATGAATTCTTCACCTGAGTTGTCCTCTCTGGACTGCAACGGAGGAGGCATACTCATAGGTTCAGCCTATCCAGCCTAGCCTTAATGTTTGACACAGATGTCACAAGCTGACAGGCTGACTGAGGAGGCCAGACGTCACTCTGGGGTAGCATGGCAGCACTGATTTAAAGGAACTAAATTCACCAAATACCACAAATGCCCCACAGAGTAGCTGTGAAATGCTTCTTATTCTTATATTCCAAGGCTGTTATTTTGGACAAGTGGATCTTATAAAATTCCCCAGATGTCAGAGAAATGCCAAAATAAAATGAGATACTGGCTTCTTATTACTTCCCTCCAAAACACATTTGAATATGTATATTAGTTAATAAGGTCTGAGCATACTACTTTTTTTCCTAGCCAAACTTTAATAGTGCTGGTATGCAAATCCTGTAACTATCTTAGCAAATTATTTAACAAATGAAACCCATATTTTCATTCGTCTTAACTTGGATTTTTTTGTGTTTACCTTATTACACATGCATCACAGCACACAAACTTGCAACAGAATTTATATAGCCCTGAACTTGAATGGCAAAGATGGAGCAATTTCCAAGAGTGGTTACACAGGAGGTTTGTTTCCCATGTATTTTGGTGCAGCAAATGAGCAAGGATACAGCCCTGGAGTATCTGCTAATAGTATTTAAGTCAGGAAATAGGGTGTCTTTCAGTTACTTCATCTGGATGTGGAGGAGCAACAATGATGCTGACTGTTAAAAATGCAGAGCCTTTATAAGAAACTCAGAACCAAGCTCTCAGCAAAGAGTACTTTTTCCTGTGCAGCCTTCTCACACACCTCATCTTTGCTAATTAGCATTTTGATTGTTTTTGTTTCTGTAAGTCCACAGACTGATAATTCTGATAGTTTTAATTTTCTGAATATCCCTTAATAAATACTTTAAAAGAGTACAGATTTTCAGAGGATAAGCAAGTGCTGCTGAGAATCTTGTATGTCTGTGAAGCAAGGTACTGAAATGTTAGCAGCACTGACTCTTGGTACTCTTGAAATCTCTGCCAAAATATGTAGCATGTGTATGTAGAAGTAGCACTGTTTCATTTACTTTTGACTGACACTGTTTTAAACACTGCCCAGCCATGTTCCTCAATGGCATTTCCCAAGAACACACCACAACCTCTTCTCTTCCAGCTATTATTAGTGAGACTTCAGTTTGTGTCAAATTAAAGTCAAGTTCTGAACTGAATGGAGTACCTCCCCAATACCTTTCATGGCCACAGCCATGGGGGTCAAACACAAAACCATCCTATCCACAGACATCACCTGCCCATCTGAAGCTTCTTCCACAAGCAAGGAAGTGGGGGGAAGAGGTGGGGAGAGGATGAAGAGGACCCTTGCTGGCTTAGGGGAATGTTTTAGCTTACCCCTTCGTGCTCTAGCCTTCTACCCCCAACTACAACACCTGCTCCCAGTGCTATGTATGGAGTGGCTCAACAGCTGTAGTCCCTGAAGTTTTATATCCCTGCTTTTAGGGATAAGTCTTGCCCAGCACACAGGAAAAAGGTAGCAACTTGAAAGCACGTCTGGATTGAACAGGCCAATGTATGACTAGTGCTGCATTCAGAAAGCTGCCTCCAGATCTAGGGTTTGTTTCTGGGGAATTAAATGTTGCATATTTGAGCAGTTAAGAATCTTGTTCAGAGCTGAAGGCTCCTTCTGTGTTGGGCTATGCCATGGCACTCCTGATGTTTGACTGAGTCAGAAACTGGCTGACAAGGACATCATATCTCCCAGTGGCACATTGCAGCAGGCAAGACTGACTCCCATAGATACTCTTTGACAAGCCATGAACTGAAAAGATCTAGTTAAATCTGATTCTTTTTTTGTCACATCAGCTTGTAAGTGTGTGTACTCCCTTATGCAAAAAAGGAACATCAGCACCTCAATTTTAGCAGAAGGGGAATCAAGACACTGTGAGACTTGCCTAAAAGAGGACCTGCACAGTGCAGTGTTCAGAAATAATGGTTTCAAAAGAAGCTGTGCTTCTCTGGCACAGTGCTGACTGGGGCACCTCTTCTCCTTAAGCAGTGTATGGGGTACAGCAACAGGCACCTCAGCCTGCATTGTGGACCACAGGTATGTTAAGCAAGGGGATGCATAATTCAGCCAGCATTTACCGAATTATGCATTTGCATTTAAGAGATGTATGGACTCAACCAAATCAAATCATCTTGTGTGCTGCTTGTTCACTCAGTGGCTTTCTGACCTTTGAATCCTAAGCTGCACTGAGTCTCAGGTTCAGGGAGCAGCATAAAGAACACTCCACCCCTGGTAGCCTGGAGAGTTGCTGGGATGAGAAATGGGGCTGCTGCTCAGGTGACCTTCTTGCAAAGCAAATGCCTGGGTCCACCAGTCACAGGAGAAGCTACCCTGCAAAGATCATTGCATTCCCGCCATCATCCACCAAATGCTGGATCTTAGCAGAGGCCATACAGAGTTACTAAGTCGCAGATGATGCAAGACGGGAGCCTGAGGAACGCAGAGCCTTACGACAGTGCAGCTGCTGGGCAAATGCCCCTCACTCCTGAGGTGAAGCTAAGGCACCTGTCGACTGCAAGAGAGGCTGGGCAGGTAAGAATCAGGGTATTTCGTGACTTTATCTATGAAAGACAAAAATTCTACCTGCTGTGAAATGTATATCTCCTAGTAAATAAAAAAGATTGAGGGCTGGATTAGAAAGGTTATTTGAGTATCTAGTGAAGCAGTGGTTATAATACATACTTAAATGCTTAACCATCTTTGTAAAAATCACCTGCCTGTTCCCTTTTTGCTCTCCATAAAATGGGGAAACACTGTCTGAGCTCATTCTATATTTCATTACTGGTAGGATTGGTTCAGCTGAAGAAAGTGCTCAAATGATCTGTGAGCAAAATGAACTTTTATAACAGTGATTTTTATAAAACTGATTTTTGGTAATGATCCTGTGGCTCCAGTGTCCATTGTGTGAAACTGTACTTGCTGGCAAAGTCTTTACCATCCCAGAGCTGAGAGGTCACCATGTGCCTACCGCTATCAATAAAAGAAACTATGAAAATGCAGAAAAAAATGGCCTCATAGAGCAGCAACCTACATCTTCAGATCACTGCACGTATTCCTGATTTTTGACTCTTTAAAATTACTAAATATCTGAATATACTCCTGTCCTGAAGGGTATTATTTTCCTTTTCTTCCTTTCCTCCTGGTCATATAATATCTCAATTTGTTGAATTTATTTACAGCCAAATTTCTGGAAGCAGCCACTTCAAAAATTTATTTTATCACATTTATGTAATAAATGACAACCATAAATACTTAAAACCTTGGCTACACAAGTCTTATACTGATTTGGATATTTAGACATAGCATCATTAAATTACATTATTCAGTCTATTCAGATGTTATGTCAAATAACTGAGAAAATACCTGCTGTCAGAAATACCTGACATCCTTTTCTAGCCCTTATTCTTTAGCCCAGGTTAGAGCTTCATCTGTTTTTTGTTTTATTCCAAAAATGGATCTATTTTTTTTTTTTTAAGTCATCAGCCAAAGGAGGCGATGAAATATTTGGACCCTGAGCCTACTGGCCAGGGTATCCCAGCACGCTGGACCTGCCACATAACCACAATGGGTCCCAGACTCAGCTCTGCTCGCAGTCTGTGACTTTTGGGCTGCATATGAATGTGTGAATCACAGATGTAGTTCCTGGGCTGCAGAGCCTGTCTGATGCTTTTAACATTTACTGTGTCCTAAATTGAGTAGACATATGTGATGGATGCAATTTGAGGTGTATATATATTATGACTAACTAACATGCATAATTTTATTGATACCAAGATTGAGAAATGAGTAACAAAAAAAAATGAAGCACATCCCCATCTTCTTTTCTATACAAAATAATACTTTCTAGTGTTTATTCTTGTTGGGATTTGACTTTTTTGGACATTGTCTTAAAAGCATCTACTACATTTATCATTTAGGTATACATTTTCTGTACACTTTCTTGTGTACATTTTTTCTATATACACTTTATGTGTATTTTTCTGACTGATACAATTTTTTCTCTAATCTATACACTATCCTCTGACCTGGTATGCTGTCTTCCAGACTCAGATATGAAGGATTTGCAAGGATCTGAGATTTTAATAGACCACCAAAAGACACTGTAAGATTTTCAAAGGGCTGTTCTACATGCACAGTATTTCTGCTCTCCAGAAATGATAAAAATAAAACATATCCTGTTTCCAGAAAACTTTGATAGCTTTGACTACATTTTCATAAAAATACCTATTTTCTCTGTATAACTTAAGATTGTAACTCCCCCATATGGCTGAGTCTACAGCTGCTACAAATTGCTTAAAAATGAGGAAATGGAGAAAATTTCTATTTGGACTGTTTATTTTCACACCTTGGTAAGAATATTACTACATCGTGATTGTAAGATCTGGCTGTATGTTCTCTGGGGACAGAGCAGATTTCAAAGAGTCTTATTTTGAGGTTTAGGCAAATATTTATGTGAAAGTGCTAAACTCACAACTGTCACCCAGTTAGGCTGGCTATCTTTTCTGCATTTACCTGAGCCAAGTGTGAGAATATGCATCACAAAGGTGTGTATAGACCACAGCATTCAAAGGTTTGTATTAATGATATGAGTGTGTAGATTTCCAGTGGATTTTACTGCTGTAATTTGCTGTCTGTGTGGTGGTAAATCGTAAGAGCTCTGGGAATGTTTTAAACATATTGCAGAACTTTATACAGGCATCTGTATGGCCCTAAACTGGACAGCAGATTTCCATACAGAGATTTAGAGCATGGCAGAGCCCTGTATGATGCTTATCATCTGTCAAATGGTGATAGGAACAGAGCTGTTATTCGTAAAATGAGAATTTTATCTGGTCCTACTGCTTTCTGTATTTAAAAAAATTACACAAACCTGAAAGACACAGGTACTAGCAGCAGTAACAAGAGTAACGGTGGTGTACACTAACACTCATAGAAACACACCTAAAATTCAAAACATGGGAAAGCACTCAGGATGCAGCCTGACCAAGAGTTTCTGCCACTTTTACCAAGGCAGGCTCATCATCACACAGCAGTTCTCGACTGTAACCTCTTACAGTCCTCAACAATGAAGAAAGGATACATTTCTAACTCGATCCAGACTGCCACATGGTAAAGCCATCTGGGAGGGTATTTTGAAGGAAACAGATGGAAAAGGAAGAGATTCCTCTGAATGTAGAATAAGATTTACATTATCCTCCATGAACTTCCATGTAGCCCCCATGTTTATATAATTTATCACTATTTCCTCAGACAGCTCGGATTAGGAAGCCTGCATGAGCTCATGTTCTTGTGAATTCTGAGGGAAATTCAGTAGTATAAAAAGAAATCAGAAGAAGGCAACAAGACTGGAGTGAAACCCAGTAGCATGAAGTTCCTGATAATCTCACTGTTTTACCTCTCCTTCTTTCAGCCTCAGGAAGACACCGTCATGAGCATTTTCTCACAAAGATAATTTTTGTTCTCTGTCATGCACCTATACCAGCAAAGCTGCAATGCTGTGCTACTGTAAGCATGGGGGAGGGTCCTGTTGAAACCACAAAGGGTTAAAGACAAATCAATTATTTCACTAAACATCCTTCAAGCCAAGGATTAAAAAAAAAAAAAAGGAAATGTTCTCTGTGTAAAGACATGGCATAGAAATAATTTAAAGAGTGTTACATTACTAGTCAGCTGTGACACCTGGAAAGTTCTAGACAACCTTCTCCTTCCTTTCATGTATTCTCCTGTGCCTCCTTGCTTTCTGCACAATCACTTTCATTACTAATGGAAATGCCAAAGAACTTCCTTTTCTCTTTCTCTCTCTGTGCCTCTTACTACAGAGATGCTGCCAAGGCACCGTTGCAGAAGCGGTGGCATCCAGCTGGTTGAAACATGCTACAGCATCCTCACCAGAGTCACTGCTTCGGCAAAGGGACAGGAAAATGCACACAGGGAATGCCGGTGCTTTGGTTCAAGTGCCTACATCATTTTACCACCAATTAAATTAAACCTTTCATTACTTTGTTCTGCTACCAAATGACAGAGTCCAGGTCCCCTCTTTGTCCTCCTACACCCCAGCCCAGCCTCAGTCCCCGGCACTTCATTTTCTCTAGTGCTCAGGTTTTGCACAATTATTGTTCAAACAAAACACTCGCAGGAGTAAGCGCCCAGGGAACTTGTAGCCCTGGCAGCGCCATATGGGCCATCAGCAGCAGTGGATTCTGCCAGGCTAAGCTTCAGGCAGAGCCACCAGCTCTAGAACACTACTTTCTGCTGACCCCAGTGATATGTGCCAGAGGAAAAGGCAACACAAACAGCCCCCCAGGAGTCTTTGCCTTCTGGATTTGGCCTCCTCTGCACAGTAGGGTTTAAGCCCCCATGCCTCTCAGGCACCACAGAAGAGATAGCTGGCTTGTGCACTCGCAGATTTACTACGATGTTGTAATAGGAACAGTCTGATTGCAGCTGTAACATTTGAAGGATATAAGTGAGACCAGGGAGAAGAAATATCCCTTATGAGAACAACTTTTTGTGTTTTGAATTGTGTGGTGTAGTCAGATGGTTATACACAGTAAGTCCCTGGGGACTTACACTGCGTTTCTTGCATAAGCTGGCCTAATAAAAGACATTACCTCTCCACACAAAACTTACCTTACTTGAAAGTACTACTACATTCATCCTGTATGTTATCTCCACCATTCAGAAACACTAACCTGTGCATGGATTTGCACTGCTGCAATTGTCTTTGTAGAAACCTGATTCCTGCACATGCTTTGGAGAATTACATCATTTTACCCCATCAACTCACGGTTAGGATGTTTTCTGTTTCCTATGTAACAGCTCCTAATTCAGATTACAGTGGATATTATGACAATGTGCACAGTACAATAATGTATTAAAACCATAAGGTGGAAAAATGAAAATATGACTCCCTTCTGAAAGCACACCTCTTTCCAGAAAAGCAATGGACCCTTTATGCTCTTGAGTCAGCAAACATTCATCTACATATAGGTACAGCAGCACAGCCTATGGACTCTGAGGACCCAGGGATGGACTTGCTCTCATGCTGAGAGGCTTTTCTGCTAGTGCACATATAACAGAGTGCTAGAGTTTGGTTACCGGCATTTTTAACACAGGGCAGGCTGGGATAAGAAAATGAAAGTGATTGTAGCTACAGTGTTTGACTGGTTTCACAACACCTTGTGGCTTGCACTTGTCCAAAATATTAAAGAAGATTAATACCATCCAAAAAAAATGTTTAAATGTATTAGTCTTTATGATGGATCCGTCTAGTTACAAAGGTCAGCCTACTTTGTGGATTTAGAGAATCTTTAGACTCATGGGGAGACTGGTTTTCTGCATATGCCCTTCCCTGCTGTAATGCAGTCCACAGTAATCCATGTTCAGGACACACAGAGTTATCTATCACACGCTGGACTTACACCACAGAGGTGTGCATGTGTGTCTGCATTATCATTGCAAGGTGAGCGATGCAGAAAGAGGACAATTCTGAGCAAGCACCATCCACAGCTTCCTTTTCTCTTTCCCAAGAGCGACTGTGTGAATTGTTCTGGTAGTTGTACCTAGGAAGCCAAAAGCTTCCCTGCAGCTTATACAACAGAGGTACTTTCCTTCTTTCTTTACAGTATAGGAGATCAGTTGAAATACTAAAAGCTATTTCACCTAGTCTAAAGAATTTAAATTAGCTTTTCTTACCTGACCAGGCTTCTTTCCAACCACTTGTTGAGGCTGAAAAGTAAAACAAAAGCACAGTGAGAAATAAAATTCACTGAAAGCACTTAAATGTGATTTCATGAGTGCTGGGAAAAATGTTTTCAGCAACAGAAATAAAACACAGGAAAAGCCCACTTCAGAAATGGAGACATGAACATACCCAGCTCTTGCACCCATCCTCTCCTACACCTATCTATTACCTTGCTCTTAAGTAGTTCAGATTAGTGGATGAAGAGGAGTATGTTAAATTCGTATCATTAAAACCAAAGCAAACTCTAATTTAACCGGTTTCATCTTTCATCTCTTCTATGGTACTGCTAGATTTTATTTTGCTGCATTAACTTGCCAGAACATGAGCATGATCTGATTTTATAACTGTATTTTTTCGTCTATACTGATGCTATTCTCTCCCTTATGACGCACTCTGAACCATGAGTGGACTGTCCTGTGAAGCTCCTCCTCTTGGCCATGAGCACAGCTGGGGCACAGCTTGGGCAGAGAGGTGAAAGACGCAGCCCCATTCCAGAGCCATAGCTTCCCACTTGACCAAAGCCATCCCTGACAAAACCAGGAGGCTGCAACAGGCAGTGGTTCCAGCCCTTGGAAGCTCTGGTTTGAGACCTTCAGCTGCATGAAGGTGATGCTGTGACTCATGACCCTCATGAAGCTATTGATGTGATTTTGGGGATGCCCATCATTAGGCAGGTTGGGTGTGTCCACCTGCCTATGCAGCACCTGGTGCCAGAGCAAGTCTCCCACTTGGATGCTCCCACTGAGGACTGGGTCCTCACATGAGTCAGGAGACCCACCAGGGTGCCAGTGCACTTCATTCTCCACCTGGGGGAGGAGGAGGACCAATTAAGGAACAAATACAGACGTGCTTCAAATCTACCATCATGATGTGATGACTGTGTGGGTGCTAGGAGCAGCAAGGAACAATAAGACCACAGAGAGAGGATGAAATCTTGACACAGAGAGAACAAAAGAACTTTTCTTACTTCAGTGGGGCAAAGCTGCTGCCTACTCCCCTTCCCCAAACTTTCTATTTTCAAAGTATATGAATCACACCTGATTATTTTCTTCCTGCCCTTCCTTCCTGCTTTTTTCCAATCCCAGCCATGATTTTAGTGCATTGCTTGGGCAGAAGCCAACACGCTATCCCTCTGCATGGCCAAAAACCTAATTTTCATGACAGTAAAGTAGGAAATAACTGGCATATTTCTGAATAAGCAGTTTAGTATAACTGGCCTTTCAGAGCAATATTTCAGTGGGAAGGATCAATGAAAATGTAAATTAAATGTAACTGATTAATTCAGGCTGCCCACCACAAGTGTCCCATTTTAACAAGAGATGCTTTGTTTATTTTCAGTCTTTTTCTAACTCAGAAGAATCCTACTGCTGTTATATTTTTGTATCTGTGCCTCAGGCTCCAACTTCTGTTCTCAAATAAACATGAGAAAAAAATTATGTGATGACTGGGTCTGTCTTTAAACTTTAGGGTGGACCCTTTTCCATTAAACTCCCTTGCAATGGAAAAGCTATTATCAAGGCACACATTTTATGGATGCCTTCTCCAGGTGGACTGTAAGACCTGAACTCATTAATGGGCATTAGCTGCCCTTGGACTAAGGAGTTATTTGTTTCAAAGGAACCTCTCATGATTACAGAACTCATTGAGCTCTTCCGTAATCTGCCATTAGTTCTTTTCCACTTTATTTTTTTCTTTTGCCTCCTGACTACACCTGTACATGTGTTTACTCCCAAACCACATGAAATCCATAGAAATTTTAAGAGGCTGACTGTTTTGTCCTGCTGAGAAATCCCCATACATTTTTGGCTGTGCACTCTATGTTCATGTGATTCTCACACACTGTAGCTCAATGAAGTCTGAAAGAGCTGCCAACTCACCGAATTTTCCATGAATTAGGTCCTGACACTTCAATGAGAGGAAAGACAATGTCTGAAACCAGGCCAGCTCTGGCTTTCTGCCTAGTATGTGTCATAGTAATTCTACCAGCTGCCCTTCTACACAGCAGTTCATACTTTTCAGACCACCAAAAAGCCCCTTGAATACTTTCAGTGATAGCTGGGGCTTGAGCTGCCAGCATGTTTTCCCAGCCTCTGGCACCCAGTGGCTCTGGAATGGACCTAGAAAGTTTTTCTCTGTGTGTGTTTGTTTTATTTTGCTTTGTTGTTATTTTTATGAATGGCTTCCACAGGGGACTCTGACTCCAGCACAATCCTATATCCAGCCATTCATAAAAAGCAGAGGAAAAATACTGTACTTTGCCCAGTTGGAAACTGTCCCTTATACTGACCAAGGCTTGCAAGAATCTTAGTCATTCAAGACCTTTGCTATCATAGTGCTCCTTGGCAGTGCTTGCTTACTGCTGGTTAGTTTTCCACTGGATTTGGGATCTGGAGTTCAGCGTGTGTTATGCTCTCTCCCTTAAAAGGAAGAAACTCAGCTATGCAAGCTCAGCAGCAGGGTTCAGTCCCTCAGCTGGTATCAGTGGCACACATCACTGACATGCTAGGAATTGTGCCCACTCATGTCACACTGAGGGCTATGGCTTGTGGCAGTTGAACCAGTGCAAGGACCAGTTTTCAGGGGCATTGCTTTCCTGCTTCAGCCTGGCTGAGTGGGACAGCTAGGTGGACAAATAAATCCACCAAAGTCCAGTCCTGTTAGGACTGTATGGTTACTTAGGTCACCCAGAGCAAAAGAACTGAGATGTAGAGGAATAACAAGAAATTTCCAAAGCACTTCTTTCACTTCTTTAACTGTTGTGGATGTGATGCCTTTAGAACTTTTTTTGACACACTATAGATGCTAATGCCTCAACTCGCTAAACTTTGTGTCCACTGAGTTAATTTTCAGGGCTTCAAAAAAGACACTTCTAATTTACAAGAGTGTTGCAACTGCGTGTTGAACCACCCGGAAAGAAAGAGAAACTGCCTTGGTTATTGAGAAGACTGGAACCATAAAATACCCATGGACAAGAGACTTTAAAGAGGCGCTCTGTAGCAAAATAAAGTGTACACAAGACAAAGGAGCTCTGAACTGTTCCGTATTCTCCCTGCCAGGAGCCTGCAGAGTAAGATGGCGGAATTTCTACTCTGTTAGAGGCTCTCTCATTAATGTCAGTGAACATAAGTAAGGGGAGGTTTGTGCAACACAGCACTTCTACATTTCATTTTTATCCTAGGTTTGAAAAACAGCTATTGTACACGGCATATATATCAGCTAAAGTTTTCTGCACTTGAAAGCAAACTTCAGGGGGTTTTACATCATATGCAAGTACAAGTCAATGTTAAGTAATTTTCTTAAATCTACAGCAGACATAAAGAACAAGTGACAGTGTGGGAAAAACCCATAACCAAGTCTTCAAAATGTCTCTCATACAAGAACAAATCAATAATACAGAAGAACTTCTTTTGCCAGGTTTAAAATATTAAGTACGTGAACTAAGGTGAAAGTTAATAATTTAGAACTTCAGTCTAATATTCCTAACTTTGAACAGAAACCCTCCCCCCAAAATATCTGAAAAGAAAAGCATATGAAGTTTTGAATTGTTTTATTGTTGCTGTAAGTTTTGGATGTTCAAAGCCCAACTGTCTATATTCCACAAGACACTGCTTCCACTCTTCTGTCACCACATCCCTAATTTTATTATTTTTATTTTCAAATTCTGTTACTTTAGTCTTTGTCAATATCTTAGATGCATCCTTACAGTCTGTACAGTCACTGGTCAAACAATTTCTTTGCCTTCTATATGAGAACAAAAGAGCAGCCTCATGTGATGAATGCATATTCATCTTGTACCAGTGGTCAAAAGTTGTATCAAATTCAATTTGTCACACTTCTGATTCACTGGAGTCGTCTTATCCTGTGACTTTTTCATAATGTTAGAAAGCTAAGGAAGGAAAAGGAAAGGATAAGGCTAAGTCTATGTCAGCTAGTATGAGCAATGCTGGAACACATTTTTGATGAGCAGAGATAAAAGCACTGCTTTGAATGCAAATCACCCTCTGACTGCTGTGCCTGAAGCTCCAAGGGCAAGCTGCACAACTCACAGTGCTCTTAAATTTTGTGTTTGTGTCTTCCTCTTCAAACTGGGTATTATTAAGATGTCTGACTGATGCTTCTTGGCAATGGTGACTCTGATTTTTTCCAGCAGCTTGACACAGACATGACATTTCCATGGTCATAGCTCTGCTGGTGAGACTAAATGACCATGGTGGAAACTAATGTCCAGTTAGGATGACATTTATAGTGCTGACAGCTCAGTGTTGTGCAGAAATCATTAAAATAATTTCACAGGTCCCTCAAACACATGTAATTCTGAATTAAAAGATGAGTCAAATCATCAAAATTATTCTTTTTTGTCTACGTATCCTTGAAAAATCAGGAAGTTCATATTATATCAATTGAAACCAATACAATCCAAAATAAATCATGTCTTACAAGTAGTTCCATATGAGAAGAGTGTAACTACCATTCTGCCCTACAGCTTTAATTGGTTTGAGTCAAGACTTTCCCTCCCTCTTCCAGCACAGCGTGATACAGGGCTGGGACCAGGGGCCCACACAGCCTGGCAGGCAGGGAACCCCCTCCTTCAAGTAAATCCACATGCAGCTTCCTAATCATCAGCATGAATCTATCGCAGATTGCATGGGACAATGGGCCTGCCATTTGCTCCTCAGGTCCATTATGCTCATGGCTTGCTTTAGAAACTATCTCCCTTTTAAGGCAGTAGCAGAAATGCTTTTTTCTCCCATCAGTAGTGAGCAGGGAAGCCCACTTTCCCCAAGCAGGACTGGCTTGTGCTTTGGAAACACAGGTCATGAATTCTCCTGCCTCCATCACATGTTTGCAGTCAACTGGCAACCATGGTGTCTGTGTCTGCACACTGCTGTGGGTCATTAGAATCTAACAGCAAAACCATCTGGCCCTTAGAGTTCAAAGGATATTTCACAGTTCTCTGTGCAGTCTCATAAATGAAGCTAATAGTAATCCATGGAGAATTCTGGCAAAATCTATGGAACTATTCTTTATTTTCTATCCTCCTTGGCACTTCTCTTGAGTTTTTAATACAAAACACAAAGTCAGGTCATTAAAAAAAACTTTATTAGCTTTTCAACTGACCTTCCCTGACTGATGTTGGAAAAGCCTGCAGCGTATCAGAAGTTGCACCAATTAGTTGATAATAAACAGTATTTCTATTTCCATTGTTGAGGAGAGCAGAGAGCATGAGAGTTTTCCAAGTACACAAAGTGACTTTTAATTTGACTGACAACAAATTTTTCTATTTTAATTTGCAAATTCAAAACACACTGCTTCAAATGATGCTTTTCTTAGTCTGAAAATTCAGGCAGTGGTACACATATCCAGTTAGGCTTGTATATACCCAGTGGAAGTCAAGAAACTGACTTCATCAAGGTTAGGGTTTCATACATTTTGTTTACAGAAAGCTACCTTCACTAGAAAACATCTGTTAACTGCTATATTTGCAGTGGTTTTATGTTCTGAGAGGAATAAAACAGTGAAAAAATGTATTTAAAAAATCAAATTCTGTTTTCTTTTATGCTCATATAATCCATTATTTTTCAGTTGCTTTGACACAACCTTCTTCCCATCACTATAGATCTTTAAGTACAGATTTAATGGTTAGGATGGGAAGGGAAAATCCATCATTTTTATTCATCTGTTAGCTAAACTGTTAGTTCAAGCACAACAATATTCCATTGAGCTTATCAGTGATATAATAAAAATTCAAAGTGCAGTAGCTGTTAGTTCAGTGCCCTTAATAGATATTATTAATTTTATATAATGTCTCAGCCAGTATTGGTTACATTTCCATAAAGTATTTAAGGTAGTGCAGCATATGAAATAGCCATTTAATGGGTAAAGTTTAAATTGGTGTACTCAGCTAAAATCAACACATTTTGTCAGCAGGTGGATCTGCTGTTGCTGACTGCTCTTCTTCAGAGTCACTGCTGCACTATTGGGTTCCTTTGTTACCTCATAATCACCCATCGTATACTTGGTAAGCTTTTCTGATGCATTTGGCTTAGGTTTAGTTTGACATCCTGTGCATTTTTCTGCTAAAACATCAAGAAACATTTTCTGTCTTTCAGAATAATTCTAGCACACAGTTCAGCATTGAGGTTTTCTTGGTATACACCTAAGGAAACATGAGCCGGCTCTTTTGTCTGGCCAATGTCATATGTGTCTGACTATTTATAACTCCCTACACAGACAGACTATTGAGAAAGCCAAAGGAGAGGTTTCATTTATTCTTAGCTGTAGTGTGAAGACAAAGCCCTACATTTTAGTAGACAGAAATAAAGTATAAGTTATTTGCAAAGAAACCAAGCCCTCATTATTCAGGGATACAGCAATCAGAAACTACTTAGCTTTATACCTTGCAGAGGTCTCCAGAAAAATAACTATTGTGCAACTGTTTATCTTCAGACTATCTTGGCTGTTTGGGTACAGCAACCTCTGTGTTCACCATTCATTTCTCTTGGCCCATGTGGAAATGATTTTTGGTCACTATTAGACAGGCTAGATTTGAATTGATGACCTAGAGGTGGAAAGCACAGTATCACATTACCATCTGGTTCCAACTTTGGCTTTAGAGTCTTCTCTCTCTTCTTGCTCAGGCACCTCCTGCCATACAGACTGAAAATCCAGGGCAGTTCCTGTTGCAGAGGCCATTCCCAGCAGAACACTGATGGTGGCTGCATGGAGCTGATCAGAGCAGCAGGACTGTCAGCAGTGGACTTGTCTCTGGACCTGGCTGCCAGGAGCTCCAGATTCCCCTGACCTTTGCACTGGTTTCCAGTGAGGCAACACAGTAAATAGCACAGTAAAGTCCCAAACAAGTTGATCTGCTGCAAAATCACTGCTGTTTGGAAAGTGAACTCTGAACTTCAGTGATTTTGCTCAAAGTGTAACTATTGTCAGGTAGTATTTCCCTTTTGGGTCTCCTATGTTCATTCTTCTCCTCATTTTAAGGTCAAAAATACCTCCACTCATTCAGTAACAGTGTCCTTGAGTCATTTAGAAACTTGAAAACATGCACATCCCATTTTCCACAATGTAGGCTTATATACAAACAATCAGCTTCATTTCCCGGCCTGTGAAAGCTTCTGCCAACAGACCAAAGCCTAGAGAAAGGAATGGAAAAAGAACTGAAGTGGCCATGATAGAAAACAAGGGGTAAACGGCTCCTCTGGGCAACACCGGAACTACAACAGTGTCCCAGCGGTATCAGGCGGCAACTCTATCCCTAGCTCCCCATAACCACCACAGTGCTGCTGCAATGGCCATGCCACAGCCCAGACCTGCACTTCACAAGAGCTCCTGAAGGCAGATACTGGTGTAAACACAGTAGCACTTCCCTTAGCCCTTAGGCACCTTCATCACCCTGGAAAGGCAGCCAGTCAAGCTACCTTGAAGGCAGTGAGATATGAGGCAAGGAGTCTGTGTCCTCCCTTGGGTATTTTGCAGTGGCAGCCTATGGCATATTTCCTCAGTTTTGCTGCATCCTACAAGAGCTGCTGCCTCCAGAGATCTGCACTTCATGTTTTAGCAAGGCACATCTCAACCAAAGGAGGACAGTATCAGAGTAGGCACTATAGTAAAGCAGGCTCAAGAGACTGTGCTCTGCCCAGAAAACCTGCAGACTTCACCGGCAGGAGGAAACAATCCAGTCCAGGACCTCAGCCTAGCTTGCATCCGTACCACCTTTTCTCCTCCTGCATGTCGTCATGTCTTCCAGGCTGACTACAATAAAGAGCCCTGGGTTGTGCTACTTCCACAACAGCATCTTTTATGTGGCAGAGGACAAGATGGTGAAGGAAGAATGCTCCCAGCTGCACGGCACAGACAACTGCAGGGTAGTGCTGGAGGCTGTCTGTGTTCAGGCACTGAGCACAGACACAGCACTAGATACTGTCAGGAAGAGCTGACACAAACTGTCATAAGGGTCTGCACAAACTGGCATAAGGGTACAAGTCATCTAGGCAGCCTTTTTTGCACAGCCATTTCTAACCCTTCAGGGACATAAAGCATCTTGTACAGAGCCTATGTGGTCAGCCCCGCACAACCCTAAGCTCCTGCAGGAGCTTCCCCTTCCCATCCAACCGATTGCCTCTGTGACCTCTTGCTGCCCTGTGATGGCTGGGCAGGGTTTTTCTCCAAAGAAAAGGCATACAGAGAGGAAGGCCAATCGGCTGTGCCTGGCTGATTTTCTGCAGCTGAGGCCTGAGGCACTTCTCTTGAACTTCTTTGTCTGAGCAGATCCATTGGTAGCCACATGGCTGGCTGGGGATGTTTTTCTATGTCTGGGCTATACAGATGTCTGATAGCTGTCTCTCTATTGAATAGATTTGATAATTATTACTGCCTCCAGGACACTGATGGGTGCTGCTAAGATTGTCTGTCAGTGTCCAAACAGAGACTGCTGATATTCTGGCATAGTTGCATAAAGAAGTCAGTGTCCAAAACAGAAATACATTTTCCACATATTTGAAATATACCACGGCCTTGGTGGTGAATTGTTGTAATTAATCCACTTCCTGGCTTGATATATTTTGGGATCATTCTGGTGTGTGGCATGTTAAATGCTGAACTCAGTTCATACTCTTTTCAAATGGAAATTACATTCATTATGTTCAAAGGCCTAATTTCTAGGCCCATGATTGCAAAGCAGAACCCACCCCCACCACCATTGCATTACATTTCTGGTGTGATTTTACTCATTAATAGAAATTTCATCACATGCATCATTATGAAATCAATGCAACAGAGTAATGTATTTTGAAAGACAGTGGCAAATTGCTTTTCTCTTTTTATCTAGCTAGAACCCATTTAATAAAAGATTGCAAAGTCAACATCTACAATACCCTATTGTCAGCCTCTTAGGAGCAGCAGAAATATCAGTAGTGTCTGAGTACACAAGTTTCCCTTGGTCTGAAGGAGAGTGAAAAAAAGGGAAGAGAGGGAGGAAAAGATTCTGCTCTTGATAATCCCGGTGTAATTTTGGAGTTGTTCTATTTACCTCCCTGGACAGACTTTGAATTTAGCCCAATCTAGGAGAGAAGGATGTAACCATAATTTTACAGGACAATTACCTGACTGTCTAGCTACAGTTATTTAATACCCTTTTGGAAGTTACATCTGACCTAATGATTCTGTTTGTTGCTTGGATCTAACAATGTAAACATCAAAGGTATGTGTGTAAGGTATGCACGCAAATCCCCTGCAGATTTTTTCATAACAGTATTGAAACCAGATACCAGATCAAGAATGCAGTGCCTGGAGCACCTTCCTACAGCCCCACTCCCTGGTACAGCTTAAAGTGTTTTCCTTGCTCACAGGCTCCATCAACCATTTGGAAAACAGGCTGCTTTTAAATGTCAGGGTTGCTAGGGAGGGCCTGTGAACATTTTACCAAATGCAGGTCGTTTCAGAGAACAGGACTGATAGATATTTACTATCACTTCCTGAAAACTCTTCCATATTTTGTTGCTTCTCTTGCTGAAGTGACAAACCCTGAGTTTTCATGCTGCAAAAAATATAAATAAATCCTATTCTTGGCTTAATTCTGCCCTTGGTTCAAACCACTTCCAGAGTCTACTCTGGTAGAGGTAAATGCTTCCATCTCCCAATAGTTACAATTTATTGTGCTTGGAATCTCTGCCGTTTGGGATGTGCCAAAAATATACCAGTTGATAGTATCTGTGGCTAAGTGGTCATGGCAGCAGAAGGGAAAGCAGCTTGCTGGATGAAAGAAGGAGACCTGGTCTTCAAATCCTGCTACAGTTGGCACAGAGAGGCATACCTTGTCAGGGAATTAGGTACACTGGGTAGACAGAAACTTGATTTGCAACTGAACATAATCTGCCTCAGTGAGATCAGGTGTTATATCAGCACCAGATCTATTAACAGCAGCTGCAAGATCATTTTAGCCTTGGCAGCAATGTGGCCAAGGATACTCTGATACTCTAGATTTTAACAGGTAAGGGTGACAGTGTGGCGCAAGGTCTTTCTGCTGGTGGTCAACAGGCTGCTCCCAGGCACCTAAATATCCCCACATTCTGTGACTACCTCATCTCAAGCAAGGCTTTCTCTTGAGGAGGGAGCCTGGGAGCATGGGTGTGTGCCTTGAGGCAAGTCCCATGGACACCAGAGGTTGCTGTGAGTCCACTGCTCTCCCAGGCAAACCACATAACCAGCAAGGAGGCCACCGGTGAAGGAAGGACAGCCTTTGGAGGTGGTATGAGGAAACAACAGCATTGCTTGGGGCAGTGCATGTACCCCTAGGCAGTTCTGGAAATCTTTGGCAAGTAGGAAACAGTGCTGTGAAGTTTTGGTTGGGTTGTACAGAGAGAAAGATCAAAAGGGATGGGATGGAGGAACGAAAGTGGCAAGGAGAGATGTAAGAAAAGAGTGGGACCAAATGCACAGCACCATCTCTGCTTACACACAAATGGGAACAAGGTCTCTGCACTGCTCAATGCATGAGGAGAACCGAGATGAAAAAACAGAAGTACATTGTTCATATTTCTTTTTGTTCACCAATGCACACAAGACGGCTGCTGTATTGTTGTCATACTTTTGTTGTCTTCTATGCTCTTAAAGTGTGTGCACTACTGACATATTTTGATGGGTTTGTGGTGTTTTTAGAGAGAGAGATTTGGAAGGTTGGTTAGGTTTTAGGGTCAGATGCATTTTGTAGGCTTTATAGGAGTTCTTTATCTTCTAAGATCATAAAAAGGAAGAGAGATATAAGAAGGCTCTGAGACTGTCCTGCTTTGGTGAGCAGAGGATTTCAACCCATCCACAAGGCTGATAACACATACAGCAGCATGTGCTCTTCCTGAAGAACTCCAGCCATCTCTCAGCACAGCAATCTGTGCAGGAATGGGTCTGCTTCAGCTTTGTGGCTGAACAGCACTGGCAGGAGGACAGCCAGGGTATTCACTGTCTGTTATATGAGCACTTAAAAAAGGTGGAAGACAGTGATGGGATAAGGAGTTGCCCGTGGCACTTTGCCTTTTACCACCTCCCAGGAATGCCTGTATTCCTGACTAATTTAGATGCATTTACATAATAAACGTGTGGACTTTTCAGCCACTTTTTTTTTCCCTTTTAATTCCTGCCCACCCTTCCTGGCATATGCCCTTGGGAATATCTCGTTATTTTCCTGATTTGGCATTGTAGAGTTGTCCTTTATCACTGAATATAGACTTTTATTTCATGGTTAAGCAAACACATAGATCATGAAAGGGATGTAATCTAGCTCCACTTTACTTAGCAAATGCTGGGATTACTTTTTTTCTTCTTCTCCATCAAAAAGACAATGTTTTGTCGACTGTAAACTGGCTTGCAAGCTCGAAACTGATGATTTTATGAATCTTACAGATGCACTATCACAATTCCGGATAGCTTCCTGACTGACAAGAAAGCAGTAGCTTGCATGACTCAGCCATTATACACTCCAACTGCAGGGTAGCCAATGTCCTGGGAGTCTTTAGTGTGCAGGAGTGATGTTCCTTGAAGAGCTTGGGATGCCAAGGAACTATAGAGATTTAAGGAGAAAAATACATATACATTCACTGAATAGCATCCTGTAATACCACAGATACAGACAAGGAGACTCAAGTCCTGAAGACTAGAGATCTAATCACAACCTGAACCCGATCTATTAGTAAATAGTAGACAAGGGCAAACTCCAAGTGAAAAAACTAAGTGCCTGGACACAACTAAGGTCAACATTGTGTGTCTCCTCAGTGGTATCACTCAGGTGGATTAATTTTGGCTTTCTTTTCCTCAAGTACCTTTTCTTTAGCCCTCGGTGTTCCTTTGGAAATGGAAATTAACTCATTACCAGACAAGCAGTGGGAGTCTTGTAATGCTGGGTGATGGGTCATACTGGGTACTACTCAGTTCAACATGGACTTTTGTATGAAGAGCTTAGGAATGTATTTCAGACAACTAAAAGCAATCACAGTATTTAAATATGTAATCTTATATCTGAATATCCTCTTCATCTCTACAGATCCTAAATTGCACACTTGAAATGACATGTGAACCTTACAGTGGGATCTGTTTCACTCTGCTCTGCAATGCAGCCATTTGTGGGATAAGGGCTGGAAGCAGTTTTAACAGCACAAGTCAGTGCTCCATACAGTTGGGACATGAGGGGAAGAATAGCGTAGCCAGTGTACGTGCCAGAGGAGGAAGGATGTAATTACCCAGACTGGAATTTGGCTAGTACACACTAGGCTCAAAATCCCAACCCTTCTGAAAAGTGCTATGGGAACTCTGAAGACTACAAATGGTCAGGGCCTTGATTTTACATCTCATCTGAAAAGACCTCCAACAACTTTCTTGAGTACCATGCAAAACTATTCTTCATAAGTGAATCAGAAATAAAAGCACAGTGGCTAGGTGTCATTGGAGGTGTTTGCTTTGTTTCTCAGTTAACCTATATAACCGGGTAGTCCAGGGGACATATGCATCCCCATTCACATCACTGGTGTAAAAAGATGACAACACACTGCTTGTGTTGGATGTATTTATCAGAAACTCAAATCACAACCCTGCCATTTTCAAAACAGCAATACTTCTCCCATGATCACATAATAACTTCTGTTGTCTAAAATGCAAATCACACTGAGTTTTTCATCTATGAACAGCTACTACCCAAAACAGACAACTTTGCATTTTATTATTAACGATCTACTGCATTCTACATCATGTAAGGAGATGAATACATCACAGGCTTAAAAGACTTTAAAAATCACTTTTCATAATAAGCAATAATGGAATACATCCCTAGTTTAGCCTACTTCTTATATGAGGATATACAGCATCACTTTACACCTACTTTACTAAGGTGGAAGAACAGTACATGGCAAGGAGGACAGGCTATCAGCCTGTGCATGCATAGTCACTAAAACTTATCAAAGCTCAGCCAAGATGCTGTAACTTAGTCATATCTGTCATGGGTTTGGCTGATGGGCCTAAGTTTGGGCCTGGGAATTCAGATTTGGGCCTGAAATTGTCAGCTGCCTTCAACTGGGCTGGGCTAGCAAGCAGCTGACTTCTTCTAGCCAATGATGTTGTATTTCATACCATCTTACATCATCTCAATAGGAGTAAAATCCAGTGTGTGGGAGTGGCTTAGCTCAGTTTCACTTCGGCCAAGGTAGAGAGCAGACACCGTGCTGTCCCAGGAGGGATGGACAGGCCCAAGCCCACAGCATCGGCTCACCATCATGTTATCTTAGGGAAGTAAAATGTTTGTTCTTAGTTCTTCTCTTTGCTTAAGTTTGTCTTTGGGGAATCGATTTTTTTTTTTAGAATGATTTCTAGACAGAATGGTAAAATCTGTGCTTATTGGGGAGTGGGAAGTTATATATAACTTGTGTGTGCTATATTGTAGTTTTCTCTTAATTTTCTCTTTTCTGTATAAATACATGTAGTTAGTTTCAGAAGAAACCTGGCTTTAGAGGGTTTTTTTTCCCCCTCCCTCTTCTTTCTCCCTTTGGCTGGTTGGGGGGAGGAGGACTCTTTTTCTCTGTTCTTGGGCAGTTGGCATTTTGCCAGCTCAACCCAAGACAATATCTCAGATTAAAAATTATGGCCCAATCTGTTCTTAGAAACAGATTGAAGAGAGGAAGAGTGCTAATGTGCTAAGGAGGCTAATACCTTAAGATTGGTAATTTTTGATCAGTCTTAGTTCTTAAAATCAAGTTCAGCAACACTCCTACCCTGAACAGGTTTTACCTGACACAAAACATCACGCAATTCTCAAAATGCCACTGATGCTTCTAGGATAATGCTTAGCCTGTCAACTGAGAGCTGGACTTACTGGCAAGTGACTCCAGGTACTCAAATGCCTGGAGCCCTTCAACAGCTCATGAACTTGATCGTGCTGGACTATGTACCACAGCCCGCAGTGAGACCAAGAGGAATCAAATCCTGTGCTACTGGGCAGAAAAAAACACCAAAGCTGATGTTTCCAGGCTGTTCAGCAAATATTCACCCATGTCCTCGTCCCATTCCTGTTTTCCCATGGCACTGCACAACTCTGCAAGAAAGCAGACCTAGTAAGAGAGGCAGAAAAACTCCGGGCAAGATTTTCACACAACATTGGAAGAGTCACGGAAATTTAATGTCCCTTCATTAAATGCTGTGTAATGGCTTCCATCACATGAAGAATGGGTGCTCCAAACATGGCAGGCTGACAAACGGTGCTCTGTGAAGAAAGGAGGCCCAGAAAGATGAAATGCCTCATCACAGAGCATGTCAGTGTTAAAAATACTACCGAACGAAGGTTTCTTGGAGCTGGTCAAGACCTCTGTCACAGTCCCCATTTTTAAAATAGGACTGAAATTATGAGTGTTTGTCACCTGCATTCAAACACCATTCATACCATTCATAGTGAGGAATCCCCCTCTGGTCATAATCTCAAGAAATCTTAGCAGATCTTTGCTTCTGATATGACTCTAATGGCCCATTCTGCACAGGAGGTCACTTCAGATTATCACAGAGTTCCACAGCGATTTAGCATCCATGAATGAAGGGTCAAATACAAGCTAATGTGCCTGTATAACTACAGGGTTTGTTTTTCACAAATGTTTCTTTACATAGCAGGAACAACCAGAAATTAGTTATGATCAAGGAAAATTGAAGAAGCTGACACAAAAGCCACTAAGATTAGATGCACAAAACTAGAAATCTCAAATTTGCTTGAACAGTGTTACAGGAGTTGACCCAGCTCAAATCCATTGGGTTGGTAGCATAAGTAAGTGCACGCAGGAGAGCACAGGACTGTAGCACTTGAAGAAAACAAATCTTAGAGGTTCTGCAGGGTGAGACAATATATTACATATGTCTTCCAGCTACAAAGTTATATATACTGTAGGAATATGCTGCAATGCCTGTTCAGAAGCATTTTAAAATCAGTTGTCAGTCTTTGCTTTAGGTGGGTGCTGGTTTTGAAGGCACTTGAGGAAACAGCATTACGTACATAAGATCACGTTAGATGGATTTCACTCAAAGGAGAAACAAGTGACACTACATGAAGTGTAGACCAGCAAACCTAATAGATTGTCTCCTTTACAGGAAATCAGAAATGAAATTGTGAGTTGTGCCTGACAGTAACAGATTGTCCTATTTTCAAAGAAAAATCTAGTTAGCAGAAACACCGGTGTGTTTGTTTCTGATCACATTAGAAGCTTGAGTGAATGTTTGTCTGCTTTGCTGGACACACACAAGTATTAGTTAACTTGCCACTCAGCTATTTTTTACTTATTTAATAATACTAATGCTATTAATTATTACATATTATTTGCTTATGCCCTCAAAAGCAATTCAACTTAATGTTAAACGTTTTCTTCCTTTCTACTACTGCCTGTTCTGTAAAAAGCGTTTCTGCATCTTAGACACATTCAGTGCCTACGGCATCAGAAAAAAAACCAGCAACAAACATAAAACCCCAAGCCTTCTCTCTCTTTTTACTTTATTCAGTTTGCTCTCATTGTTTTATTTTAATGGCTGGAGCTTGATACTGTAAATAATTTTCCTCGGTCAGTTCATAATATCAATTCTGCTGTAGGTCTGAAACAATACCTCAGGAAATACCACCTGCTATTCAGAGATATTACAGGAAATTTGCATTTCCACTTTGTAAAGTGTTATTATTTGGGATTGACAACTGAATGTTTATTCCATTATCCCAAAAAGAGAGAGAAATGGGTTCCTGGCTGGCCTCCTGCTACATTTTTATGGTCATTAGCAATCAAGAGTGAGAAGACAAACTCACTGCTGAAAGATATGTGCCTCATGGCAGCTCTCCTTGTCACTCTCAAAGGAGTATGGAAGCGACTCAGCTGTTTCATCAGTCTACCCTTGCTCGGCTATCCCTTCTTCATAGCAGAGCTCATGCCTGAGTGCATCCTTCCCTCCTCAGCAACCGGCACTCAAGAATGAGGGTGCATGCAGCCAGAGGATTTATTCCCTGACACAATATAGGATGCTTGAGTATGGTTTCTGCAGGGTGTCTTCCATCTACCCTTTTATTCATTGTGTGTGAGAATTCAGTATTTTGGGACCATGGGTAGCGGAAGGAAAGCTGCCCCCAGTTAGATGCTTGCAAGCCTTGCCACCTTCACAACAGCTATAGCAAGTATCCCCAAAACAGAATTCAGCCTTTTGGTACCTTTTCCCCTGGAGGGGGCATTTTGAGGTGATCACCAATACAAACTCCAGCAATTTTATTCCCTTAGTGTTCTCCTGCACAGCCATGAGATTGGGCAGGAAGGAGGAGACCTGTTAGAGGAAAGCTGCAATCTTGCACATATCTGATCCATTTTCTACACATTATGGAGTACATTCAGCTTTAGTCTCCTTCCTCCCACCACTTCAAATTTTTCTTTGGCTGTTTTGTTTTCCCCTCTCAAGTTTATACCGGCGGGGAAGAGCCATGTCCTGCAGTGCATAGCAAAGTACCTGCTTTGAGGGGTGGCAGGTGGGGCAGTGAGCATTGACACTGCATGCTGCATCCCCTCATGCTCGTGTCAGGAAGCCTGTGCTGCTTCAAATGTCAGGTGGTAGAGGGTTATCCACAGCGGCCCATTGCTACTCCCAAGGAGACCACCCTGCCACCCAGAAACACACCTAATGGTGAGCATGAGGCAACTGGGCTGAAGGCAGAAATATCCTAAAAATGGCTTTATTTGTGGAGTCTGTCCAAATCCCACTGCATGGCTCAGGAGGAAGTGTGACTGTGGGAACTTTCTTGCACAGTTTGCTTCTTCTCAGCTGACAGACTACATCCCAGAGAATTCACTTCTGGGAGAAACGCCTTGAAGCAATTTTTTGTAGGATGACAGTGTTTCAAGATGTGCCTTTGTTTCAAGCTGCATGACTGGAGACTTCTGAGAAGTGCAGCTAGTATTACTGGCTGGTTTAAAGGAAACCTTCTTTTTGTCTGGCTGCACAGAAGGGCGTGGATGAGGAGCAGCGTAGGAGTGCACACACCACCAGCTTCCCTGAATCAACTGTCCAGCTCCACTCATGCTGGGAAGTTGTACTGTCATGGCCATCAAGCCATTTGTGGTTTGAGGTGCTTCCTCCTGTCTGAACTTCCAGTTTTCCAGACTGAGCCAAAGAGGTACAAAGCGGGTGGTTTCCCATGATCCCCGAGGTTGTATGTGCACTCAAAACAGATCCCAAATTATGCTCTTGAGTTTTCTGATTTGAATTTGTACCTGTGACCCCTGCATTCACTGAGCAGAAGCTGTGGGTAAAGATGGGATGTCTTGACAATGAGCTTTACCTGAATTGAAAAACAGTCTTTCTCCAATGCTAGCCTTCAAAGACAAAAAACATTTTTTTAACATTCTTTAGCCTTTATTCCCTCTGTAAACCACACATGCTAAGACATGCTAAAACACTCTTACAACCTATAGATGGAAACCAGGATAGTGCAGAAAAGCAATATTTGAAACAATAGCCAGTGGTCATGCTTCCACCATTTATTTCTATGAGTTTGCTGCAACAAGACCATCCAAAAAACAGTCAGTAAATATTCATGAGCAAAGCTCACACCAGTCCACCAGGTCCTGCTAACACAGCTGTTGCCCTGTTCATTCACAGAATCACAGAATATTCTGAGTTGGAAGTGACCCAAAAGGATCATCGAGTCCAACTCTTAAGTGAATGTCCCATACAGGGGATTGAACCTATGACCTTGGCATTATTAGCAAAAAGTTTTAACCAACTAAGCTAATAGTGAGTTCAGCTTTTACATATTTGAACTTCATCCATTCATTCATTTGAGAGAGGGCACTGCAGTTTCCCTCTGCACCCCTCAAACCCGTTTCCTTTCTAGAGAGCACCCCAGCTCCCCTCCTTGGTTTTCCCCTCACTCTGGTCCCTGGGAGGGGTACATGGAGAGAAAGTGGTTCTGACATATATTTTAGTGATGGTTAAAGCATATAGTCTGAATGCTATGAATGCCATGGAAGATTACTGTCACATGTCCTGACCCATTGGCTATCTGTTGACACAGTATCACCTTTCCTAAAATGCCAGACACCATTTTCCTGTCAGTACTGTTCCAAAACCAGGAATTACAGGAAATACACAAAACCAAACAACCCTCATATGCTTAATAAAATAAATAATAATCAGCCCCTAAAGATTGCCCCTTTAAAGGAATTTTCCTTATTTTAGATCAAACACTTCCTTGGGATCATGCTAATCTGTACTTTCCAGAGTCATGAATAACTAATGCAAAGGAAAAAAAATATAGCACACTCAGAATCATCTAGATTTATATTTTTCAGTTCTAAAATATATGCTCATGTCAGGTTTTGTATACTGGCACAATTTCTGAATGAATGCAAACAAAGCAAGATCTGCTTGAATGCATCTGACCCCCTAATGCATACTTAGCATAGCTCAAGGTCACTGGAGCCAGACCAGTTTACACTAGTTCAACAGTTGGCCTGCAAGGTTCACACGAGCATGATATCTCTGTGAGTACCTTTTTCCTCCCCTCTGCTTCAAACTTGTGAATATGTTAATACCATGTATCTTGGTGCACCTCTGAACTATTTGGATTTGGTTCAAGTCTTGGACAGTTCAATCCAGCTGGAAAATGCACATGCACTTCTGACACCTGCCCTTGCTCCACATATACCTCCATAGATACTTCCCAACACTGAAGGAGAGATCAGATCACCTTTTCATAGGAAAACTGATTACTGATATGCTAGTTCAGCATGGACTATAAAAAAATACATTTTGGGACTTTCTATGAAGAAAATATTTTCTGAAGTGAGCAAGTACTTTCAGTTAAAAATTTAATTTTCACCCAAAACACAATATTCTGATGAGAATATTTCAACAGAAATAGCCTTGTTTTATACTCTGCTGTAACAGCACACCTCTGTATGCTTCTCTTCCTGAAACCTGTATCTTTCTCAATACCTAAACCTTCTGGCTTTCAGTATGGCCTGCACGGCCATGGATGGATATTTCACTGGCACGGACTCCTGAGTGCCCTGCTTTTATCCTCTAGTTACCTAAGCAAAGAGGAGGTTAGCACATATTAAACCATTGGATTTGTCTGCTCACCAATAGTCTGGGCACCCTACATTGCTGTGTTCCCAGGGTTTAGACCATGTCACCTCTGCAGTCCCCAAATGGCCTATAGATGGGAGTGGTCTATAGGGGCATCTTCCTGCTTGGGGGTCATTTATTTACATCAAATAATCAAAAGTAGCTAGAGAAACTAAAGGAGAATGGAGAGAAATGAAAAAGTGAATTAGTGGCATTTGATATCTACATCCTTATTTTTCAAAGCACCTGACAAGCATGGAAGGCCCACAAGCCACACTGAATCTTCCCTTGCAGGCTTCCTTTTTTAGTAACTGTCTGTTAGAAGAGTATCCTTTTCCGGTGTTGACTACTATATACGGGACATTAGATTTACAAATCCATTATCTAATCCTGTACTGCACATGTATTTTTTTTTTATAAGGAGATGCCTAAACGGTACCTGCAGAGTGTAACTGTTGTGATTTAACCCCAGTCAGCAACTAAATACCACACAGCCTCTTGCTCACATCCCCTGATCCCAGTGGGATGGGGGCGGGGGGGAGGAGAATTGCAAAGATGGTAAAACCCAAGGGTTGAGATAGGAAGAGTTTAAAACTTGAAATATAATAATAATAGCAACAACATCAATAATAATAACAATAATGTTATAATAATAATTGCAATGAAAAAGAAGACAACAAAAAGAGAGAGAAAAATTCTGCCACCAGAAAGACAAGTGATGCACAATACAATGCTCACCATCCACTGACCAATGCGCAGCCAGTCCCCAAGCAGTACTGGGCCCCTCTTGTCCAATTCCCTCTCAGTTTATATACTGAACATGATGTTATATTGTATAGAATATCCCTTTGGCCAGTTTGTGTCAGCTGTCCTGGCCATGCTCCCTCTCAGCTTCTTGTACATCCCTTCATTGGAATAGCATGAGACATGGAAAAGTCCTTGCCTTAGAATAAGCATTACTAGAAACAACCAGAACACCAGTATTGCCAACATTGTTCTTATAGTAAATTGAGAAAGGCAGCATTGTACCAGCTACTATGAAGAAAATTAACTGCATCCCTGATGAAACCAGGACAGTAACAATAACAACATACCCTCACTGCCAACTGTTAAAACAGAATTTCCTTACTGAGGAGATTGGGAAATACGCCACTGTCCTGGTTCAGCAGCTGGGACCAGTTTATCACTGTGTGGGTGTGACCAAAACAGTATATTCTACACCCTCTATATCATTTCTCATGAACTGCTAACAATGGACCATTTGCAGCAGCTGCCCCGGGCACACCTGACCCCTCGGGGTGTGAGCTGTGTGTTTAAGAAGCCTGTGAGAGAGGAGTTGTGATAACTTCCCTCTGGGGAGTCATTAGCAGCTCCACACCCACCCTGAGGGGTCATGTCTGCTAATGGCCCATCAACGATTCCATAAATATCCAATGACTCACAGATCACCCATTGTGGAACTCCCACCCTGGGGGAGGTACTGGGTGTTTCCACCTGAACCTGAGGGTATATAATCTTGAGGTTTGGAAATTTCTGGGACCACTCGCCAGATCCAGAGGAGGATCAGAACCTTGACCAGACTGCAACTGTCATCTGCACCAACAGGTTTTTCCTTTCCTTTTCCTTTGGACTCAGAGGAACCAAAGGGGGCGCTCAGCACAGGGGCTAACGAACACCATTCTGTTTGTGCCTCAGGGTGCTGGGTTATACTTCTGGGGTTTGTGGGTAAAAACCAATTTCTCTTTGTATCACTGCACTTATTGTAATATTTTTATTAAATTGTAACTCTGACTTGTAATCCCTTTTGTGTTGGGTTCACTTCTCCTGCTGGTTTACCTTTAAACCAGCACAGCCACATTTTCACATATGGATAGTCAGACAAATTGTACACAAAATCTTTTTACTTTCTAGCTCCTTAATTTTGCTATATATAAAAGACAGTAAAGAAAATGACTGCCTATAAAGCCTTTGCTTCTGTTTTAGAAAAAGGAATGTAAAATGTCTAAAATACTTTTGTCTCATTCTAACTAAACCATGGCCAAAATAATTTCCTTCAAATTTTACAGAAAAGAGAAATGTTCTTGGAACTCAGTTGAGAACTTGCTTACCACATTTCAATCTGGACAGAATTTTTATGGCTGAATTATTACTAATAAACAAAGTTTATAATGGAAAAATTGACACGACCTCTACTGAAGTGATACCAGCAAGAGCTACCGTAATCAATTCACCTAACAACTAAGAGGAACTCTGATCTTATCACATGCCAACTAACATTATGCTCAGAATAAAATAAAACCAATGTGGACTGACTGCTGTCAGTTCTCAAAGACTGCCATTCTCAAATTCATCCAACAGAGTAACAGGATTTATAAACTGATGCATCTTCTTCAAATCAACAGTAAACTACCAATGCTAGACCAGATTTCCTCTTTATTTGACCAGATTACACTTCTTTAAACCTAGAATATCACTGCTGGCTATGCAAGACCTCAGCCTCCTTACTGAGTTTATGACTAAAGCTGACTTTGGCTCAGTACCTGTTAAAAAGATTAAACAAAAGTTAGCAGTTCCTGTAAAACAAAATACTTGGATATTAACCAGAGTTAAAAATCAAGCCTTATTTGCTTCCTGCCAGTTGGACATGCTACACTGCACATCCTTTTTAAATTCCACAGGTAACAAACTTGCACTAAATGAGGCCAGCCTCAGCACAAGTCTGTACTGATGCCAGGCCTAGCAATCCTTTTCATCTGTGCTACTTTGCAAGCACTGAAGCTGCAAGGCACAGGGGTTCATGAAAAGACACTGCTTTATAGGTTCGCTGATAACTTGATGGAGCTGATAACACAATTATTGCTTGTCAGGAGACAACAAAGTTAAACAGATTTTTGTAGTAGTTGCAGTGTAATGCCAGAAATTAGCAGGAAAACCAAGACCAGTACAACTCACAGGATGTGAATTTCTGTTTCCTAGACAAGTAATTAAAACAAATCCTTCTCCAAAGGATGTGCCTGTAACCTGGGCTCAATATGGTGGAGGTGCAGTCAAGATAATTACAATGGAATTCAGGTAGGGGCTGAGTGCGTGCAAATAAGGCAACAAAAGGCCTCATGCCACAGGATAATTAGATATGTAATATAAGAAGCCTAATCATCTGTTCCTGATGAGACAGTCTCCAAGGTGGGAACTGAGCACGGAAGAGGGAAAGTGAGAGCAAACTCTGAATCTGAATACCAGCATGCTTTTCCCACAGGAGGATTACACAGCTGCCAGCTGAGAACTTGAGAGCTGCTACTTTTACAGCTCTGCCACCAGCATGCATTGTGACACACCTGCCTTCCCACCCCTTCTGACTAAAGTGGCCAGGTTTGCTCAGATCAACTATTTAAACTCATTGAACTAATCCCACTGATTTTGCTTGGAGCAGATTAGGAAGTGCTCACAGACAGCACCCAGCTGCAGCTGGGCAAGATCAGTCATCTCTAGGTAGTAGGCTCTGACAAGCAGCCGAGGGCAGTGACCTCTTCCACCGGCGCAGCTGCAGCTCAATGGGAATGTCTCCCTACAGCTTAACTATGCAGTGCCTCAACTAGCAATGGGCAGCTAGGACGACTTGACCTCTTTCTTCCACTGACCTCACCTCCTCTGTACCACTTAGGCAATCAGTTCTTGCCAGGATGTAGCTCTGGAAACTGAAACTTTGCTTTCAGATAATTTCTACTGCTACAGCAATGTGAATAGTCTTCTTGGTAACACCAAAATGAATAAAACACTGAAATGAGGCACAGTGTTCGTAGTAATTAACAAATCCCCAAATACACCCGACAGACACGAGTAAGACCAGTAAGAAGGTGCCATTGCCATCACCTAGTCTAACTTCTTCTACAGCACAAGCCATAGAGCTTTGCACAGCAATTTTGTATCAACATTGTAATTTCAGGTTGAAGTAATGCATATCTTTTAGAAAAACATCCAATTGTGATTTAAAGGCTGCAAGTCTTAAAGAATTCACCACATCCCCTAAGCAAGCTGTTCCCATGATCATTTGCCTCCTTTCTTCAAAAGGTGCACTTCACGTGCATGTGGGAACTGAAAATGCAAAGGATGAGTGAGCCAAGTTCTGGTGCTCCGGCACGAGTGAAGAATCAGCCTCCTATCAGTTTTATGAGGTTATTGCAACTCCATACAAGAGGCTATACTATCTTTCTCAAAGATCTTGTGCAGAATTTAGCATGAGAAGAGCATTTTCCTCATTTTATGAGAGCTTTTCAGACTGTTTCTCTTTCAAAACCAAAATGGACTTGACAAATTCTATGATTTTTGCACAAGATACATGATCTACAACAGCCACCATGATGGTAACTATACCATGACTCTTCTCTGGCCACCAGACTGGTTTGCCTGCCAAACAGCTGGGTCTGAAAAGACAGCTCTTGAAGTTAAAAGAGACCAGGGTGCTATCAATCAAAGAGCATGTTCTACTTTCCAGCTACAGCTCTGGTTCCTCCGTATGAACACAGACAGAGGATGTGTTACTGACATGAAACTGAAGTGACTTTGCCTTGCAATCTGAGAAAGGTCATGCTAAGGGTAAGAGAAGTCAAAGTTGTTTGATGCAGCAACTGGTAATTCAAATATTGAGGAAGAAAAGTTAAAAAGTCCCTTAAAAATAAAACAATCAATGAAACAAAAACACCAACACAATGAATTAACTGACATGTTTCATTTCATCGGTTTTAACTGAAATGGGAAATATGTTGAAATGGACCCTTCCTTTTAGGAATTTGATTAAACAGTTTACTGTTTCTGGATGGAAAAAAAAATTCTCAAAAAATTCCAAACCAGCTCCAGTCAACTCCTACCCAAGCTGAAACCCACACTACTGCATCTCAAATTTTGCTGCAGTTGTAATCACAGCCCTGTGCGTAACACAGAGAGGACACATATCCTCACATTCAGTTGGTATTGCTTGTGAACTACACCTCTACAACTGAGAGAAAAAGGAGAGGCGGTGCTGTGAACTCATGGCAATGGTGGGACACAACTGCTCATGGTCCAGCTGTGCACCAGCTCTGGGCAGAAGGGAAGCAGAACTTGGAATGAAGTCCAAAACAAGCACTTATGTATGCTGTCATCTGTTCCTCCCTTGAAGAAGACCTCAACCTGTTAGCAACACTGGAATCTAAGGAGGCAGTTGTCACTGTGCTCTTTCTACAATGACAGGTTTTCTCCAATGCAAATTTTATCTCTCACACAGAGCATTCAGGCCACTCAAGGGTACGTCTTTTGAGAAGACCCTCAGCAGACCTTCATCTTCTAGTTCACTCCATCCAGCAGAGGTAGAGGTCCAATACCTTTTTTATTTGGACACTATAGTGACTTGTGCCAAATAAGTGTTTATAGTTACAGCAACTTTTAATAAAACATCATGCACTTCAGTTTACGAAGCTGATATGGAAAAGCCAGAGCTCTGGGGCCTCGAGGTCATTCAACTCTTCTTTTCCTTAAGGTTGAAGAGACTGAATTTTTGTCAAGCCAGTGATGTGAGTCCTTTCTGCACTCTTCCACCTCTCTGTAGCTGCTAAATTTCCACAAGCTCATGCTATCAGATGTGGTCTGACTGAAAACACAGCACTTGGAAGCTGGTGAAACACACCCAACAGGTCTTGGCTGTGGCATGACCAAGGCAGGCATCCCACTAGGTACCCATCATGTCCAGGTAAGTCAGCCTGTTTAGCTTACACAGCACCATAGTCATTTGCACCCCATTTTTCCCTTATCTGTCAGAGATGCAACCTCTTACTCTCATTCACATTCATTCTCACTTCAGAGCTGTCAGCTGGATCTACTGGGGCTTTCCATTCCTGTGACTGTCAACTCAGGCAGCCTTTCTTGCCTTTCAAGTACGTAAAAATAGCCTTGTCTTCTCTGATAGTTTTGCAATGAGACCAAGATGGGTAGATGGATAACCAGATGAACAGATGAAGGAACAAAGGAAGATTTGGGGAGATTTCCCCGAAAGAGCTACTGCTAGGCCAAATTACAGCAAATCTCATGTTTCCTCCAAACTAAAATCCCATCAGGTGCATAAGGTTATGTCTCTTACTTGAAAAACCAGGAGGGTCTCTAGTGTACCAAAAAAGGAGTAACAGACTGCAATGACTTCACATGTAGCCTGTTGATTTAAGTCTAAGAAGAGGTCTCTAACGTACTTGCAGTACACCCAGCTTTTCCCTTGACATATTCCAAACACAGTGTTGTTCAGTAGGATGAAAGTGTGAGAAGTTATGTGCAGCACATAACTTCCCTTCCGTCTGATTCCTCCCTCTTTTAATTTTGGAGACAAAAATTCCAGCAAAAAATTCTTTTTCTGGAAAACGGTTGGGTGACTTTAGGAAACTCTGAAACATACTCAGCTCTTCATATTTACTTAAACATTTCACTATTGGCTTAAAATATTGATGATTTTAAAAAGTGGTGAATGTGAAAATTAAGTGGTTTGAAACTGTCAGTTGGAAATGCAGTGGTTTTTGAACTCAGATTTTTAAAACAAAAACATTAAAAAAAAATCTTGCAATGTTTGTTTTCTCAAAAGGTGCTGGACTGCTCACCTAAGCCATTATTGTGATGTTTCATCAGAAGGTGTGTGAGATGTTTCAATGATAGGGGAGGTGGTAGAAAGAGTACTGTGTTGTTTACATTTATTGGCTCCCATCACCCCACAAAGATGAGCATAAACAACTTCAAAGCAAAGATCCAGTTCTAGCTTATCTCTGGTTGCTGAGCTATTTTTTTATGCATACAATTACTTTTGTGTAACCTCTGTAAGTTCAGAATATTGCTTTTAACAACATACCCAATACTAGGACAGTGTAGCACTTTTTAAAAGTGACTAGAGGGAAAAATAAGCACATACATGTTCAAAAAGACTACAAAGTCACCATTACCAACAGACTTCAAAAGCAGAGGCAACTTCGGCTTTTACTTCAATACCAAGCTGAGTCCTTCCATAACTTCCTCTCAATTCCCTCCTTATTTGAACACTGGTTGTTGATGGAAGCAAAACTCATTGATGAGAATGAAACCCAAGGGAGTGAAGATGGGATGCAGGATCCATGGATGTCTCTGCTCTGATAGTCTGTAAGACTCTTAGAGAAAACACCGAGCTGATAAACATGGGCTGTTTGTACGTGTTTACTGCATCTCCTGTGGCCAAGCAGATGCAATAAGCTAGCCCACTGTCTCCTGAGGTGAGCAGAGCTGGGAAGATCTACCACTAAAAATGGTCCCAGAGACAAAAAAGAACACATGTTCATAAAAGCAAGTACATGATCAGAAAAAAAAAAAGGAAGGAAAATGGAGAGGAACAGAGAGAGAACGGAGGGAGAAAGAACTGCACTGCCCTACAGCAGCAGCCTTGTGATTCCTCCAGTAATGCTACTCTGTTTTGTTTATCATGAAAAGTTCCCATTAATGCTTCAGCCCCATCAAACAGTAGACCAAGTTCATGAATGGCACCTATCAGAGTCCAGGGTAAATCCAATGATTAGAGGGAATTTGCCAGAGGCCCTTTGTAGCTGAGAAAAATGCCTACTCCAGAGAGGAATGCAGAAAATTCCTGGGAGGACAGGCCCTCCTTTGTTGGCAGTCCAGCGGTATTCTGGAACAAATAAAGGCGCACAAAAAATGGGATCTTAGATGCAATGAACATTTGAAGAAACTGTTCAAAGACCTCCTTGAAACATTCACACCTCCCCCTCTTTCCCAACTGTACTAATTCTGTCTAGGATGACCAAACAGACTATATTCAAAACACTACTACTTTAGGTTTACATAATAGAAATGTCTCCCAACAGCAACAGCTTCACTTAATTTTTTCTACTGCTTTTCTTCCAGTCAAATCTTTTGTTGACACAAGCTTTTAGGGGCCCAGTTCTCAGCCAGTGCAAATTGCTGCAGATCCATTGAAATAAAAGGAACTCTGGTGCCTTACAGCAGTAAAGAATTAGACCTCAGATTTAGCCCAGAAAATAGAAGAAATGCACCCAAACAACAGAATGTGCCTACAGTCAGTGGAGAAGGTTTGTGGGCACCTCATCTCTGATTCATCCCACCTTGTTAATGCCAAATGAACATGCATCACCTATGAACTACTCAGGGCAGCTAAGAATGTTTCACAGAATGAAAGATTTGCCTGGATAGATTCATTTTAAGAGTATAAACATACCCTGGCAGAAATTAAATCCACAGGATTGGACAAGTATTCACTTAGCAGCTGAAAGGGACATGACATGTGGGTGTTGATTCATTTCAGATTCACACAGTGGATGCTTTTAACTTCTCTTAAGTTAATAACTTGTTCATAAGAAACACATTTAAACAAAAAAAAATATAGAGAGATCCAAAGAATTCAGCGAAATATCAGCAAAATTATATTAAAGCTGCAAGTTGTTATATAATGTTTGTATTTGCTCACCACAACCTTTTCAACTACATTACAGCAACACGGTTTTTGTATTAAAATAGCCCCAAACCATACTACATGTACAGAGATAACATTCTGTCTGCCACAGGCAAGGTTCTAATCTCACTTACATCAGTGTAAATCCAGCAGATTTGCAACAGTTTCACTGAATACCAGTGAAAGTGAGATCAGAATTTGGCCCTATGCCTCCTTCAGTCTATTTTCCTCCAAAGAAATTTCCTGTTATTTCTTTGGTGTGAAAAATCAGATACAAATTTTATGGCTGATTTAGAAGACCTTATCTGCTTCTGAAATCTTGAATTGCATTAACTGCATGTAATCCTCACATAAACACAAACACAATTTCCTCCCTCCTCACTTCCTATGCTCTGAAGAATCTTTTTTTTGCCTTTTTTTTCGCCTTTTTTTTCCACAATGTGCACTTAAACACAATATGCTTCCTCATAACATTGTTAATTACTTTTATGTCCTGCATTTAAGGATTTGCTGTGATAGTGAAGGAGTATTCATGCAGTTGGAAGTGGGCTGTGTATGTGGGCATATGCTGCATCTGTTTGTGTGTATGGATCTGAAACCTAGTAAAAGTATTACTGGCAACTTTGGAGGCTGATACTATACTGTTTTTCAAAATGACCATGAATTGTTTGCAAAGGTGTTTCCTCTTTCACTGTGCAAAGGCTGTTCATTTTCCTCTTTGTTTCAACTGGTCTTTTACTGGTCCAAGTGGGTTTCCATCCACACAGCAGCGTCATGGCACTGAAGGGATAAAGAGCTGGCTGTACAAACAAAGCTGGGTTCTGCAGTCATGTGTAAAAAAAAAGCACTTCTATGAAAAGTACTCTTCTCCTTTGTTTTTTAATGAATGAAAGCAATCAAAGATTTCTGCTAACACTTAGGTTCTGCTTTCTCCTCAATATTCCTCCGAGGGAGATAGGAAGCTCTAGCTCATCAGTGGGAGCACTGCCACTGTAACTGACTACAAAACATCAGACAGTATCTCCTTCTCTGGTAGGAAAAGGAGAGCTGGACTCTCTCACTCTCATTCATGCTGACCTGTTCTCTCCAATGGGATTCCTCTGAGATACCAAACTGGATGGGTGAGTTGCCCTGAGAATGAGTCCTTGAGAACAAAATGGCATTAAGGCAGACAGACTAGAAGGTCTGTGCCACCAACTTGCCCTGGGGCCACACTTATTGCAGGCACTGAGTGAAACAAGAGACCTGAAGATATATCATTCCTCCAGCAAAAGTATTCCACACCTACAGTACCAATTAAATGCAATGGGAAGTGCAGATATTCAGCACCTTCCAAGGTTAGACAGTTGGCTTCAGTGAAAAAAGAAACAGATTGAGATAGTCTCCCCAGCATAGTTCTCTAATTGCCATCAGCTGCATAAATCCTAAGAGCATCTTCTGCAAAATAAGTATCAACTGAGAAAACTGGTCATTGGAGAAGTATGCAAAGCCTGCAGAACTCAGGCACACACGTGTGCGCACTAACCTCCTCATGCAACCCTGATTGATTGAGCCTCTGCCGAACAGATGGCTGACACTTTCAAGTAGCCTCCTAAAACTACAGGTATGTTTGTCTGTTTATTTGATCATTTGTTTTCCATCAAATGGACCATAACAACTTCAGCCATAATCCATGAATTCCAGGCTAGCAGGGCAAATGACTGTCACTGGAAGCCTAACTTGTCTTACTGCCACAGAGCAGAGTGAAGCCCTGGGCCCTTCCTCTGAAGCCAGGGTGACATCATCTCACACATGCTCCTTTTACTAGAGGGTGTTTTGAGCTCCTCCACGAATGGCAGTGATTTACTCGAATGAGGTGATTTACTTGCTGTTCTGCACTGTCAGGGTGTCTCCTCCAGGGAGAAGTTCCTTCTCTACCACAAACTTCCTCTGTGTCTTTGGAAAGATGCATACACCCAGACACTTAAAGATATCTTACAAAACTAAAGGCACAGACAGATGTTTACAATAGTATGTCGGCCAAAAAAAGCCTGCATTAAACCTATGGAGACACCTTGGCCATTCAGATGCCCCAGCTCAGCCAGAAGCACAACCTCTAGCACAAGGGGTGACACAGAAGATTGGGCAGGAACAGCATTAAATCACCATGAATGAGGTGGCTGATGGGTGAATCATAGCAAACACACAGAGTAACACACCAGTGATCTCTGCTTTAAAGAAAAAAATAAAGACAGGCTGTTTAAAGAGGGGATTTGGTTCAGAAGATTTTGAACTCTCCTTTCAATCAAAGGCAGAGTTATTTACCACTGCAAACAACCGTTAAGTCCTAAGCCATTAAATCCTGTAGAGAAACAAAGATTAAACAAGAAATAACTGACCAGCCTAGGTTCAGAGGCTGTACAGATGAAGAGAAGTGGATAGGTATCCTGGAGGCACCCTGGAGGCACCCCATTATTTCTGAGGTTGCTCCAGCCTCTCTGATAATCTCTTTCAAGGAGTTAGGTACTGCTCGTGTTAATTCTTCTTCTCCAGTCTCTTGGTGAAGCAACCAAAGCTCACAACAACAAGCTAAATAAAAAGGATGTTTGTCCAACAAACATAAGAATCAAAAATATTTCCAGGAGAGAGGAAGGGGCAAGGTGTCACTGCCTCTTTCTTGTTACTGCTCAGTATTGCCTCCTTCTGGTTCCCAGTTTAGACTTAGAATTGAGAAGGAATTATTCCAATTAAAACAGTGGTGCCAAATCAGTATCAGAACAGAAAGAGGACTGTGGTTTATCAGAGCAGCTTCATAAGAGGGTTCTTCAAAGCCCCAAAGACACTGGAATCCCTCCTAAAACACATTGGGAACCTCTGAAACACTCAAAGTAAATATCATATTTCCTCCTCTGTCACAGGGAAACAGGGAGAGGGCAGAGGGAAAGGAGGATGAAATTAAGAATTATCTAGTCCTAGAATACTCTGGAAGAGCTGAACTTGACATTTAGTTGGCTTTCAGAGCTGCGGTTGGTGTTTGCACCCAGACTTGGCTACTCAGCCCCAGCACAGGAGGCAGGAGGAAACAGTCACTGTCAAGGTCAGACAGAGGATGTGGTGATTGCCCCTCTGGGCCGCCCAGGAGTTCATCAGGATATGAATGTCTGTGCAGGGGTAGGCACTGCTTCCAAAATGAAATCTGGACAGTGTTAATTTATCATGTCTAAGCTTGAGGCCTGAAATAACAGTTACCAGCATTTGTGGTTTTGTGTACACTTTGAAAGTTCTGGGTAGCTGAAACTGGCTGGCTTTTTTCAAGAATTAAAGCACTTCTGACCTTCCTTTCAAATGCCCTCTATAAACATAGTGATATATATAGACACACATTTACTGGGGTTTTTTGCAGGGGGAAAAATGTGAACATAACATAAAGTGAACTGGTAAAGGGAGGGTGGGGTAGACTTGAACACAAAAGGTCTTGCTCTGTTTCTTAAAGGTTCTCCTGTACTAACAGCAATTAGAAAGTTCAGCTGTAATTTCACCCCTCATTCATAGAGAACCTTGTCTCACCTTCACAGGAAACAGGGACTGAGTTAGGAGAGCCTGAATATAATAGAAGTCTGTGGTTGTAGTACACTGCTGCCATCAATATAAATCTGTCATAAACACACTCAGGGAGGAAGAGGAACTTCGATACACTGTGGCCTTTACATTTTTGGATGCAGATGCAGATTTATGGTGCCAGGGAAGCAATCACCCTTTGAGCTAGTGTGGGCCTTGCAAGTGTGCAGGGCTGTGCAGACTGGTGCTCTCAGCTGAACTGCACTTCCACAGCTGTGTTTGTAACCACCTCCTGCCAGACAGAGGAGCTGGGTTGAAATAAGGCTAAGGACAGGTCCTTGTTATGCTGGATTTTCACAAAATTGTGACCTACAAAAGGAAAGCCCAAATTTTTAAGCTGTACTGGAAGTGATTTGTTGTATGGTTTTCAAACTGCCACCCTGCACTCTCATGCATATTAAACGACATCTTCTGTTGCTTTCATTCCTGTGTGGTATGTAAACAGGACACACATGCCATCCAGGGCTAAGGGGGTATCCTGTATGAGGAAAGGTGGAAGAATTGGGCCCAGAAGTCATCACAATTCCAGTACAACACTGTTTGCCCTTTGCAGCAAACTTTAAACTCCTGACGAAAAACTAGAGCCCTATCTGGAAGGCAGTCACATCAAGTGACAGGATTAAGTTGATCAGTCTTCTGAATCATAGTATCTTAGGAGTGTTTTTGCATAAGGTGACCTACAAATGGAAGCAGTTTTGAGCAAACTGAAAACCAGCTCAGTGTCACTATTAATTAATGAAAAACAATTTTTCCAAGTCAGCCTAATAGAAGGCTTCCTATGCGCAACCAGTAACTGATTAAGTGAGTGACTCAAGCAGTAAAATCACAGGCCTATTTTCTTTACTCTGGAAGGCCAAGTTCAATATTTTTCCTATGAGACATGCCTTACTATAAAAAGAATGTGATGTTTGAATGTGAATATCTCTGCTCTCAGTGCTGGCACACGAAGCCTTTCCTACCCCTCCTGCCACATTTCAAGAGTGTACGATGAATCACAATCATGTGGTTCACCTCCCTGCCAAATTCTTTTCTTCTGCTACCACTGCGAGTTCCTCCCAGACCGCTGCCAACAGTGGCTGTCCCCAAGCCAAGATCTTGGGGGTGAACGTCAGCAGGCAATCCCTCCCTCCCTCCTTCTCCTCTGAGGACACAAGCAACTGCAGCATTAGAGACCTGTAATCACAGGACTAGTTAACTAAATAGGTGGTGGAGTAAGTGGAAGGTGAAAAGGAGCAAGAAGGAGGCTGAAATAGAGGGAGAGAAGGAAAGGGGGATGTGTGAGGCTGGCTGGATGCTGCAGCCTGCTGTGAGGCGGCTGAGCACCCCATCTTCCCTCCCTCCCATCCACCCAAAGACACACGGTTTATCTGTCCCTCGCTCAGCCAAGAGTACAACAGTGCTTTCAACCGGGCAAGGGAGAGCCCTTCACAGCAGAGCTCTGAGGTTGCCTAACTTCATCATGAGCTTTTTTCTGGGACTGTAGCATCAGGGCCCAGAATGGGAGAGTGAGAAGAAAGGTATTAACAGAGAAGAGTTTGAGAAACATGAGTGCATAGGTCACATCACTCTGCAAAAGGTGAGAAAAGAGGACATCATGCGTAATGCTGGTTTGTGTGCCAAGGTCATTGTTTCAGCTGAGGCAAGAATAAATACACTTCATATGTGAAGGAGGGGAGGGCATGCTGCAATTAAAACACATGAGCTTCTGAATGCTTCAACAAGCAGGGGACATGTACAAAAACTTGAAGATCCATGGATAGGAGTTTTTCTTCCATTTCTGAAAGTTGCCTATGCTGTCACTGAGAGGTGAGGTAAGGGCTGAGGGTACTTGCAAGATCAGCAAGCATTTCCAGCAGGGTACAAGAGCAGCTCTCACAGAGTCACCTGAGCTGCACAGCCACCTGCTTTCCTGCCAGCCAATTTCACAAACCTGTGCCTCTGACAAAGGTTTTCACCTCAGCTGCAGAGATGACTGAGAGGTTTTGTGCCCTTCTCTAGGGTCTTAGCTATTGGCATTGATTTTATGCAGAAGGCATCCAGGAACTGCAGTAAGGGTCAACAGTACAGTCCTGAAATAAGGTTTTAAGTGACGAAAAAAAGACAGTGCATAGAACTTGCAAGTCATCATCAGCTGAACATACCCACTAGCTGCTATTGAGTACCAAGAGCACAAAGAATACAGTGAGTACTCCTAGCAAAAACAGAATGAGGGAAAATCCATGTAGTCTCTGAAGCAGAGCCTTCAGATGAAAGAATCCTGCCTTTCAGATGTTTTTCAAATAATGTGCTGGTATTATTTACCTGTACAAAAATCAACACCCATCTTAGAGAAAATATTTCCTTTTCACACAAAGAATAGCAGTGACAGACCAGATCACTAGACATATAAATAAGAATGGAGATTCAGAATCATAAAACGTTCATTCTTTAAGGCACAACTGAAAGCATCTCTACCTGGCCTTGCAGATTAGTAACTTGCTTCTAAATGACTGAAAAATTATCAAGAGGAACGCTTGGCCACAAGAAAAGCTTGGAGGTTTTTACTTGCTTTAAGGTAGTGAAAAGTTTCTAGTTCAGTAACACTGACCTAGATTTTTTTTATAAAATTATGCCCTAATTCTTGTACTCAAGTGCTGTCTCCATTTCCTTGATGACACTACACTGATTTACACAGAAGTGAAACCTTGAACTTTCACAGCTTACCTTGTACCATAATGAATATGAGACTTCAAACATGTACAGTAAATCTAGACTTATATTGTTCTCCCAGGTTAATTCATTGTCCATAAAAGCAAGGAAAGAAAAGCACCCCAAATGCTCTGAGCTCCAGTGTTTTGTTCTGTGTACACAGTGTTCCTGCACCCAGACACTCCAGGCTCAGGGACTTCACAGAAGTGAATGTCCACCTTTCACAGACATTGCAGCTATACTGACAATCCCCTTTTTCCTTAGGCTGTTCCCATACTTTAATCTTGTTAATTAAATTTAATACCTAAATCACACACCCATAACTTAAACTTTCCCTGCCAAATATTTCTCAGGTAGGTTTTTACTACCAACCAACTGCCTCTGGGTCAGTTCAAAATAGAAATCACAAGTACAGTCAAGTTACTGGCAACACGCTCACTGACAGCAGTTTAAGTGATGCCATTTACCTTTCATCTGCAGCAAACTAACCACATACATGTGGCTGGCTACTGCAGATCAGCCAACAGGCAAAACCGACCCTAGGTTCCACTCCTTTTGTGAGTTTTCTCTATGAAATAACACACAGAAATAATCACAGCTCCAACTGGCTTTGCAGAAAAAAGATACTGAACAAGAACATGTGAAATGCCTGGGGTCAACTCTTGCTCTTTTTCTGTAACATGAGAAGCCCATTGACTAAATTTTCCATTTTCAAAGTATTTCTTTTCATGGAGCCGAGGCAGAAACCATTGGCTCTTGACATGAGTGAAAGGACAATCTTTGAGCAAATGTGCTGTCAGTTCCTGAAATACCTTCACAATAATCTTTTCTCCCACCTGATGGATAAAACTTTTCAAAAGACACTATTTTTCTTGCAAAGAATAGGAAAATATAATGTGCGTTTTATAACAAAATTTAAACTCCTGAAACACACTTATAGGTAACGGAAACACAAAAGTCTACCAGTCAGGGAATGAAGCATTGGAATATACTGCCAATTCACTTTCTGCTGCCTAATTTCCTACACAGAACAATGGCATTCTCATTTATACAATGCCCAAAAGATCTACACATCAGAAACGTGGTACATGTAGAGGATATTCAATTTTTCACCCTCTTGTAAGAAGTACTTCCCCAGTGAAAGGTCCAAAGGACTGAGAACAAAAATACCAGTTATTTTAGAAGAAAATTTAGATGAAAAAGGAACTATTTAAAATGCCAGTCACTCCATTTGAAATAAATTATTATTAACTCTCCTTCACTACATTAATCTATCCTATTCTAGAATTTTCAGAAAGCTGAATAAATCATTGTTACCTCTGTCTCAATGGGAGAAAGCAGTATTTGCAAACACCAATAAATTCTGGAAATAAAAGTGTCCAATTACAACAATATCATACTATTCATGTTAGAAATAATCGCTTCTCTCATTCTTAATAGCAAGCTGCTATAGAAAACATAACAGATTGATCTGAGTCTTTGAACTGAAGCTAGTCAGCGGTTTCACTAAGGTTAGCACAAAGCACAGCACCTTGGGTGTACCTGGTGATCACATAAATTGGTAGTTCAAAATGGGTGGGTGGAAGAAAAACTGAAATATTTTTCTTTTCCAGCATGACACCAGGAACAGAATTCAGCTCCAGCATCAGTAGGAACTGTTCCCACGGCGGAAGGCTAGGATAAGTCTGTTTCTATCAGCAAATGTATCCTTTCAAATCAGGCAGTCCCCAAATGATGACTACCTCAACAAACAGCTTTTCAGTAAGAACTGTATTCATATTGCCAGCTCACATTCAGCATCCCAAATGTCATTTGTAGGCTACTTCTCTAGAGGATATTTTCAATTACTTGGCTGTTTTTCTTGCTTCCGTACCCCTTCTGTTTCTCTCAACTATTATTTAGTCCCCATAAAAGTATTTCTGTTGAGGCTGTTAACTTGGGCATGAGACACATAAGCATATGCCCTGTCTGCACATGCAAGTTAATGACTCAGATTCTCTCATTACAGGCTGTTTATAAGCTGCTTTTACCATTTCCTGGTCAGAAGAGATTTCTAATTGGTTTTCTGCTGTACCGGAGCTCAGTTAAACCATCTAATCAACTTGACCAGTTCAGATCAAGTTCATTTGTCTCCACATACATTTAAGAAGTAAGTCTTGGGGTTTTCCTCCTGGTATGTTGTGCTGTTGGGGATTTTTTTGTTGTTTTGATTGTGTTTTTTTTTTGCTTTTGTTTTGTCTAATAAAATAGCTATTCAAGTTTAGAGAAATATATGCCATTTTTTGCTTTGGACTTGAAACAAATCTAATGCTTTTATTGCAACTGAAGAGGAAGAGAAGATCTGGGACACTGCTCCAATACTATTCAATGGACCTATTTGTTAGCACACACACCTGATGTGATGGGGTTGCTTTGTTTTGTTGTTGCTGGATCCACTACAAACACAAGCCACTAGCAGTTCAGTCAGCAACATACGAGAAGGGGCTTCCTCTCCCACTGTACTGGTCCTGGCTGTTTGAGCATGAACAGAAAAGGTGGACTGACGCCAATTCACAAAACAGAGAGAAATAGCCGTGCATGATTCTAATATAAGTAGCGAAAAGACCAAGTGCAAGCACCCTCTCTCTCCCATTGACTAAGGTTCCTTTTGGCAAAGAGCAGTAGGCTTTTGCATGCTTATTTCCCTCTGGTCAGGGATGATAGTTTTAATTATGTAGCCATGAAAGGTAATACTGTACAGTCCTCTGGCACTGCTAACGTACAGGGGTAGTAAATGGAGGGCAAAAGGACTAATCAGCTGCTAGTCAGCTCACAGACATTCCCCACTTCGATTTTCAAATGAAATTCCACTTAAGAGCTGTAATGAGTACTATTCAGGTAAACTCTTACGCACTGCAGGAATACATGGGAAAGGGTGTGCATCTATGGGGAAAGGAAATGTGTCAACAGCAGTGACACAGTAATCTCAGCACATTTATGAAAGGCAGGTTCACTGGGATTCACATCCTTTATTCATCAACAGATCTTCATTAACAACTGTATGGAACTTGTGCGTTTTGGCATGCACAGAGCAGGGCAGTGGGCGGACAATATTTTAATAGTTTTGTTTCTTCCATTCTCTTTTTTCAGTGCCCTGCAGGATATTGGCAGCTAAAAACTGATGCAGACCAAGGCTGAACTTTCTAGCACTTTGCAAGAAGTACTCACAGGGGGGATTTATTCATAAATTATGATTGTGATTATGATTATAACTATGACTCTTATGACCATGAGTATTCTTATGACTCTTACTTAAGGATTTTTCACCCACCCCAATATTTACAGTGTGACCATCAAGGAAAGATGACCATCAAGGCCAATTCAAGGACTCTACAGACTAAGGAAATACAATGTAAGACCATTCCCAAATCAGAGATAACTTTTCTGCCATTTCTTTATTTTTTCCACCATTTTCCATTTCTTAATGGCCTCATTTAATAAGGTGTTCAGTGTCTTCAAGAATTCCTTCCTGCCTGTATTATTATTGTTAAGAGGGAAGGCAAAAGGAGCTGAGTGCACTCACAAGATACTCCCACTGTTGCACTCACACTATGTATACAAGATTGATCCTACTAGGACAAAACAGGTTTTGACCTGTACCTGTGTTCTTCTGTAAGCGTTTGCCTAAGAAAAAGGCCATGCAGAGAAAGGATAATGCCTTGATATTCTCCAAACCTTTAGTTGTTTAGGTTGGGAGCTCCTCAGTCAGATATGGTCTGTGTGTGTTTAGTAACCCTCAAAAGATCTCCCTCCCATGAATTTCTCCAGTCTTCCCTTGAACTCTCATGAAAGGTTAGTATCCAATGCCCTGTGGCAAGGAGTTCCACTGATCTACAGCCTGCAGTGTGAAGAACCATCTCTGCTTGTTCTGAAATAGGCTACTACTGATTTAATTTCATTCCAATCCCTCTGTTTTAGAGAAACTAGTCAAGAACCAACCCCTACCAACTCTCTCCATGCCTCTTGTGACTTTGTAGACTCTTCTAAAGTAATCCCTCTTCCAGATGGAAGAGTCCCATTTTACTCAGTCATTCATCACAGAGCAGCCACTCATATAGCAGTCTCCTTGGTCACCCTTTGGGTTGCCTTTTGTTCTACTACTCACTTTCTAGGATGAACAGACCAGAACCGCATGCCTTATCTCTAACGACAAGCACACTAGCTTACAGACTCCAACTTACCTTCAACTTGCATGCAACAATTTTTGGTGGGGAGCTCAACACACAGCAAATCTAATCAAAGGAACCAGTACCCTATAGCAGCAAAAGTGGTACCATGTTAATAAAAAGGTTTCTCTGAAAGACAAGTCAAATTTAAATACACATCTCTACTACCACCTTGTCATACTGGAAACCAGTTCAAAGAACAGTTAGCTATGTGGGTGGGTGGGGAAGAAGGATCAGGGTGGACTGAGGGAGGGGAGAAAGGTGTGTTTTGCTTATAATTTGAGTAATTTGGAAGTTTGTGTGTTTTCCTGTGGGAAGCGCCTAGCTCTGTCTCTAGTGATCTAAAATCAGTGTCAAAGGTTTGTGAATGGGTTACAGAATCAGCAATGGCAGCTCCCATTGTTGGCTGTCTACATTTTTTATAACCACTTGCATACTTTTGGTCAACCACTGTAAAATAAACAGTCCTTCCCAAATGTTTTTGTTTTCTTTGACAGCACAGCAATAATTCACTTGGAATGCTGCAGAATATAACAGCACTTTAAAGCTGTTGTAAGGCTGCCTTTTAATTATTTACATTTGAGTTGTTTTCAAGCAAAAATATGCCAAGGCTACAAAAGTATATGACATTAAAAATGTATCAAGTGTGCATGTACATGATATGGATGTGTGTGGTAGGGGGCTCAAGTGGGAGACATTGTTTTAAATAATTCTCGTTTTGTGGGGAAGATCTGATCATTAGCCTGTGTCTTTGAAAAATGACTCAATGTAACAGCCAGAATAACTTCTGCAACTACCAAAATTTAATCGAGATGACAGGAACAAGCCTCTTTCAACATGAACTCTTAGGACCTCATGCTTGCTATGACCCTTGTGCAGAAAAACACTCTCCTAACTGGACATTCCATCTGACCTGAAGAAACATTTTACAGTGGGATCATAGTAAGACTGCAAATACAGTTGGGAATTATACTCCAGGCTAGAGCAGAAACCCGTGCAAATGACACCATCTGTTATCATGCACTACTAAGGAATGAGTCCATGTGACCCCCAATGCTTATATTCACCCAGCATCACCTTCTTTATTGGTCTCATTTTCTTTCTGAAAACTCTTGTCCCCAGCCTGCACAACTGAGACCCTAAACTGTGCTGTAGAGGGAACAAGAATAAGCTGTGCATTAAGTTTGCTCTTGAAGGCTCAGAGGCTATCAATCTGGCCATCACACCTGCATTCCTGACAAACAGCTGGAAACCCAGAGAGGCCTGGCCCAGCTCAGTGCTTCTCCAGCAGAGAGCAGTGATACACTGTCAGTGAGCTCAGTCCTGAAGAGCCAGACAGCTTCCAGAGAAAAGGCAAAGCTCAGAGCTGTCAAGCTTGCCAACGTGAAGGAGCTCGACTTGGAGAAACAGACAACAATGTGGGGGTCATCTGACAAGAAAATCATTAAGAACACCTGCAAAGGCAGTGCCTGAGCCAGCAGCCCTCACTTCAAGAGGAATACTCACATAAGATGCGAGATGTGATCCTTGCAGCATTTTGCACTGTAAGCCCAGTGCAGTGGCCATTTGTACAACAAACTCTCCCGCCTTCAAATTAGTATCAAATACTCTCTGGCAACAATTGCTAAAGATGCATATAGCTATTCAAGTGATATCAAGAAGATGCCATGCTCCCAAGAGAACAGCATCTCCTACAAACTGTGTTTGAAATGTCACAGGCACTGCAATTGTGACCAGCTCAGGTTATGAGCCAGGAAAGATATGCAGGCAGAAATAGACTCTTCTATTAGACCTGCAAATACTGACTTAAAAAACTCCAAACTTGTCTCAGTCTTAGTCCTGCATGTAAGCTGCTCCACATATTACAAAAATAGGTTTACACATATACACAGGCATATACACACCATTTACACCTTATGTGTATTTGATCCTTGTGTATATTCTCTGTATAGCCACTACCAGTAATAAAAGTGTCAAAATGTGAACACCTCTTAAGCAATGAAAGGTCCAGAATGTTAAATTGCAGATTTCATTTCTGTAGTCTAGGCAACAGGTAGATGATGGCCTTAACTGTCCCAACACCAAAGGAACTTATCTGTAGCCACAGAAGGTTTTCCTACGTAGAAAGGTTTTAATCTGTTCCATCTACTAGTAAAATAAATCTTAGGATTTTCATCTAAAGATGTCAAAATATTTCATAAGCAAAAGATTGGAATTACCATTCCCATTTTACACATTACGAAAACTGAAGCACACAAAATACATTATCTGGACTGAGGACTTGAAGCCAGGCAGGCAAGTTTTGCATTGCACACTGATGCTTCCCAACCTGCTTGTAGCCAGGACATCCTGACACTGCTTTTTTGCCTATCACATCACCTTGTCTCTCTGCCACTACCATCTCAGCATCCCTCACTATTTCCATTCTATCCTGTCAACATCAGCCTGCTCTCTCCTCCTTGGCTGCTGCCTTATTTTGTACCCCATTCTCCTGTGTCAGCAGTATTGGTGGGGATGCTTGTACTCCTTGCAGAGCTTTCAAGCCAATGCTTCCCACAGTGCCCTGGATCAGCAGGAAACCTGGTCTAGTGAGAGTCACTTCCTTGCATGATCTAAATCATAACTAATTTCTTTCAGCTCTGTGTCCCACATGTAGACAGAAGTCTGCTCTTAACAGTGGAAAAAAAAACCCAGAGAGCATCCAGTATATCACACAAATTGTGTTGTCTGAAAACCATTGTTAGTTCAGCCTTCATATTTGTGCTACAACCGAGTTTACAGAATGGGTCAGGTGGGAAGGAACCACAGTGGTTCATCTGGTCCAGCCTCTCTGCTCAGGCAAGGTCATTCTAGAGCACACAGCACAGAATTGTACCCAGAAAGTTCTTGAATATTTCCAGTGAGGGAGATTCTACAACCTCTCTGGGCAATCTGTTCCATTGTGCAGTCACTCGCACAGTAAAGAAGTTCTTCCTTATATTCAGGTGGAACTTCCTGTGCATCAGTTTTTGCCCGTTGCCTCTTGTCTTATCGCTCAGAACCACCAAGAAGAGCCTGGATCCATCCTCTTGGCCCCTCTGCTTCAGACACATACTGACTTTGTTAAAGCCTCCTCTCAACCATCTCTTCTCAAGGCTGAACAAGCCAGTTTGCTCAGTCTTTCCTTATAAGAGTGATGCTCCTTTAGCAGCTTTCTCCATCATCTTATGCTGTACTGCCAAGTGGCATGTTTTATCTATGGACCACTCCAGATGGCCCCATACGTCCGCAGATCAGTAGCATAAATGGTAAGAAGAATAACCATGAAAGCAAAAACTAAGTAGTGTATTGGATCCTTCACCACACGCCGATCTCACATACTCCCCCTAGAGCCAACATCCTTGTTTCTGTTTGAATTTAAAAATTGTAAAAACCTCTCTATTTGTCATCAGTGTCCTGAAATTTAAGTTTGGCCCCATTTGGAAAGGTAAAGAGTTAATTTTTTTAATTATTGTTGGTTTTGTTTTTGTTATTATTATCATTATTACAAAAAGAGCTGATACTATTTCAAGGACAGCCTCTGTTAGGCCTATCTGATATCCTCTCAACAAGAGAGCTTAAGGAGGCAAGGATTGCCTTTCCACAGGCATCTGGAAAGCACAACAAGCAAAACACTTCTCTATGCACACAAAAGCAGAAAAACTTTGGAGCAGATGGTTGTTTGCTCCAGCAAAAATTCTAGTTTTAATTGGTACTTTTTGTAGCTCACTACTCATAAGTACCAACACGGTTCATAATGGCACATCTTTGTAAGCTTCAAGCCCTTGTGGTGAGTTCTTGTTCTTTCAAGAGAAGTAAGAAAGCGTATCCTTTTCATAATGTTGAGGAACTTTGAAAAAAAAAACCCAAACCAACACAAAAATTCCTCTAGAGTTTTCATTCAGGATAGTGACTCTCAGGACAGTAATGAGATTGTCTGTGACAATGCTTGTTACCAAGCCTGTAAGAAACAAACTGATGCTCTCAATATCCATAACATGTTCCACCTTCAAGGAGTGGTTCTGGAACCATGAACTTTAGGTACCTTTGTAAGTTGAGCATTCAAAGATACAGTGGAGGAAGAAGGATTAGGGTGGTACTTTTCGCAAAAGGCACACACAGAACAAGGTGAATTTTGGAGGACTGGCTCAAATTAAGCAACACTATGCTTCACATTCATCCTGGAAAGCATGATCTCCTGCAACTATGAGAGATTCCCTTCAAAGTGATCCAAGCCCAGGGCCCCACTTTTGGGCAGCAGCAGCAAGGAAAGCAGCGCTTATCACACCTTAACCAGGGCTCCCCAGCTAGGGAAGAACACAGGCTGCTGCACTGGCTGAAAGGCTTAGGAAAGTGCAGCCATGCTGTTTCATGTCAACATTCCTCCCCCTCTGCCTTTCCCAAGGTCTCGGCAGAAAATCCATTTTTGTTCTTATCACTTCAAACAAGAACAATGAATTCCTAAGCCCACAAGAATGTGACAAGGTGCCAACAAAGCCAACCAGGAAGGTGATGTATGGTCTATAGGCTGCAGCTCAAATAAATCACTTCATGAACTCATGCTTCAAGGAGGGAATTCAAACAGCTTAGAGCCTCTATTCCTAATTCTCCCCTTCAAATATTCACCTGCCAAGTATCCCGGATAAAAGCAGTATATGTGATGCTAAAATACCACATGACCTTTGCTTTTGTTACCAGGAATAAATGATTTAACAAAGTGTCTAATGAAATCAGTATTACAGCAGTGTGTCTACACAGCCTTCGTGAAGGCAGCCTTGCAGTTTCCATTACAAACCTCTATATGTGAGACTTTACAACTGGCTGTAACACTGGCTCACTGTCAGATGGAGCAAATTATTTTTACCGCATTTCAGAAATGTTTGGCTCTCTTAAAATCATGTTTTGTAAAAAAAATTGAGGTTACCACATCTGGATACTTTTTTGCATATATCTTCCAATTATACCAAGAAACATTGATCTCTTAGTCAACTAGTCTGATTGGGAAAATAAAAGAATAATGTCCAACATATTCAGTCATAAAAAGGCAGCTTAGGAGGTGCATATTCTGGGTGTGCAAGGATTCAGATGTCTCACTCATTGAACAATATGCCTTCCAGATAGAATTCACATGATGCTCAACACAGAAGAAATTAGAATTGTTTCATGCTAAATTACACACATGATGGTGAAAGTCCACAGGCCAGACAGAATGGCAAGCAGGTGTTTAAGATGCTCAGCTCACATACATGCTCTTTAGGAGCTAGCGACTGAAATGAAACCTGCCTAGCCTTACCGTGAGTTCAGAGCTCTTTAGTTTGGTTTTGCTTGTGCATTCCTACCTGTGCAAATGCAACTCCCAGCCCTGTGCAGGCACAGTGCATATGCAGGAGATGCTCAGCAATGAGCAGCAACTGGCTAGCTCTCTGGAAGAGCATGGATGCTATTGCTGGTATGCAGAGCACAGCCCTGGTCTTAGGGAGCAAACTTTCTGGAACAATCACCCATGATTCTCCAGAAAACTTTCTTATGTATCACTAAGGTTGCCACAATAATTTGAAAAATCACAGGTGTTTAAAATGATTCACACCGTGGACCTTTTTCTTGACCAGAGACCTGCATGGTCTCTGTGGGGTCAGCATAGTGTGCAATGAGCACAGAATGACTGCAGAGGGGGAATCCACTAGCCAAGGTTCCCCATGGGCAACAACCCTGCACCACTGTTCTCACCCAAAGCAAGGGAAGCAAATAACATCTTACAGCTTGCTGGTGTGGCTTTGTCATACCTCCTCAATGCTGTACCTTAGCCCTAAACTATGTCAGTATGAAAAACTTCATTTGTGCTACACCTGGGGCATCCAGCTGTCTGCCTGCAGCTCCTCGGCAGAACCCTCATAGGTTCCTCTTTGATGCAGAATGTCTTCACCATAGATGGATTTTTTCCTCTTTTACATCACCTCAGTTCTGGAGATGCACTTCTTGGCAGATGCCCCAGTACTGCTCCTGTTCCATCACCTACCTCATCTACATCCTGCCCCACAAGTACTGGGAGGCCAGCTGGAACTGGTACACTAAATCTGTGCATCCCTGTCTTGCAAGGATGTATCCTCACAAAAGCCTCACTGTATCTCCTGCTATTAGCCTGTGGCAATGAGACTTTGCTGAATTTCCCAGGCCTAAGTTGGCTGTGTTTGTCATCTAGTGAATGAGAAACAAAGTAAGGAGGAAGAAATAACTTATATGCCTGCTGGAGCATGCTGCTTTTCAGATGAAATTTTACTGCTTGTGCTAATAACTAATAATGCATCAGCAAATGGGCTGCAGAGTACTGGAAAAGGTGTGACATCTCTGTAATGAGAAATCTTAGCGTGGCTCTGGATTACCACATTTTTACTAACAAATGTGGAGAGAGAGTTGGCATTGCATGAGGCTCCAGCTCATTTCTTAAAATGGCTTCAGTTGGAGCAGGACTTGGTTTTCCATTTTAATAGATAGACTTGCACATCTTTGAAGACACAGTTTTCTTTAACTATGCACACGTGTGTGTCCCCAAGAAACTGCCTCCCAAAATCTCTGCCCTAAATTAATATTTTATGCAACATACCAAAGCATTCAGGTAAGTAATCCATATGCTGGGTTGAAACGGCTTATTTGGAACTACCACAGTCTGAAGAACATGTCATTCATGTATGGAAAATGTCCTCTTCAGAGATTCCCATGTAAAATTTCCTCTAGCAGAATGGGAAACATTTTCTTCTGGCATTCACTTTACCACTTGTACTGACTGGAGTATTACTGGTGGGCATGGATCTAAGCCTGGAAATACTCATGCATAAGAGTACCCTTGGATGATAACAGTCAACCTAATTGTTCCAGAAATGCAGCATTTCTCATGGGTGAGGTGTATCAACAACAACGGTGAGACACGGCGCAGAGCCCAAGCTCATTCCCTGACAGATATGATCAGACTGAACTCTGTGCTGCCTTGGTGGGACTTGATAAGAGCCAGGGAACCAGAAGAGGGGAAAGCTGGGCTACTGGGGCCAGCAAGGCAGATAATGGAAGCAACAGTTCTGACCGGGAGTGGTCAGGATGCTGAAGAGGAGAGAGGATGGCAATGAAGGCTGGTAGAAAAACAGCTGGGAACTACTACTAAGTTTCATGACATGCCCTGTGGTACTTGCTGAGTTTCTTAAACTCTCAGATGCTGGACTTAAATGCATACATAAAAATATTATAATACTCCACAATTAAAATACATTAAGTTATTTTAAAAGGAAAAGCTCAAAATCTTGAAGATAAATATAACAGCAGCTCCATTTTTAAGTCTCTCAAGATGTTCAGCCACTCCCATGAAGACTGGTGTATACTTTCTTTTTTAGTAGAACTTCTGTACAGCTACAGAAATTACACACAGAAGGTACCAAGGCACTACTGCAAAATCACATATATAGTTTTTATACAGGAGAACTTTTATGTTTTAAGGGAAATTACAACCAAGGGGCAAAGCACAGGAACACCAAGGAACAGAAATTGTTCATACATTATCACTATACATTTATATTTACCTTCTACATGACTTACAGTGTTGAGTGTCTCTACCTGCTCTACAGTCTGCCAGCCCAGCTGAACGGAAATTGTAAAAACCAAGAGCCTATTCAAGTAAATTAATTACAGCTCCAAAGCAACATTCAACAAAATCCTGTTTGCAGTTTATCATATACTAATTTTGCGACATCTGTTAAAGGAGAAACTAATTTCTATGTGATGTAAATAAGCATTTTCATCTGAGTGGAAGAGGGATAAATGACCTAATCCCACTTGTTGCCAGTTTGAAATCACTTTGCTCTCAGAAGGACTTCCTTCACTGACAACTGACATTACTCAGTACCTGGAACTCAGGGACCTCACAGAGTTTCCAAACAGCTGGAGCAGGGCTTCAAAGGTCTCTGATAATGAAATACAAGTGACTGGTAATATGTTATACTTGATCCCCTCCTTTCAGTTACAATAATGCTTTGTCTAGTTCATTGCTAGTATCATGCTATTAGTAAAATATCTGTATCATTATTCAGATTTAAATGCTATCTTTTCTTCATTATCTCTTTCCTAAAAAATGAGAACAGGCATTTGTGTTACACTACTATCAAGGCCAGTATTCCTTCTGAAATAGGTGTCAGTGAGGGACACTTAGGGAAGAGTGTATGAGTAAGACAAGCACACAGAGATATTTCCCATAATGGTGCCTTGGTTTTCAATGATTTGTGGCTGTGGAACTTCCTGAATGTAAGCTCTGGTATTGAACAGCCCAAGATAAAAATCACATTCTTTGAACTTATCCAATAAATCATTGAATTCTCATAAACACTTTCAGTTTGTGCAACATTCTGTAAAGAGGTGTTTCAATATGCTTTGTATGATAAAGCATCTTCTTTTGTTTCTTTCAGACCTACCAACTACTACTTTCAATAAATTACCCCAGTTCTGCTACCAGAAGAATGACAGTGAACATTTCCCCTTCTGTGTGCCATGGCTGATTTTTGAGATCCCTTAAATGCATCTCACCCACTGTCACATTCTTTTTTGGGCAAAGAGCTCTGGTCTGTTAGATTCTTCACCTGAATTTATTCTACACCTCTAGCTGTTTGGGTAAGTAACAATTTCTGTTGCTCTGGGGTCATGCAGAACATGCAGCGTCACATCAATTTTGTCCTTTACAACTCAATGGAGTGGTGATGCTTTCCTGATGATAGCATGAACTCAGGCATCTTAAAAATCCTGCATGCCGTTTCAGCACACTGCTCTAAGATGCAGCCTGTTGCTGTCTCAACTTCACAGCGTCAGTCACATATCTTTGCTCCAAAGGTGGGATAAACTATATGACAATGGCTTGAAACATAGTGCCAGCTCATTTCTCTTGTTTGTTTTCTCCTCTAGATTGCTGACCACAAGCCTTCCCTGTGTCTGTGCAGAACATAGTACATTTTGGAAATAGCTGCACTGGAACTGCCACACACAAGTCTCTGTCCTCTCCTGCAAAATATCAACTTAGCTGCAACCCTTCCTTGAGACCTCTGGCTTCCCCAAAAGTTCAGTCTGCAGAAGGCAGAGGAGATAAGGTAAAACTGGGGACAGGTTTGCAGGTTTTACCTTATTATCTTTATGGGTCTACAGAGACTAAAAAGAAAAAAAAAACAACAACCAAAACCACCCCGTGGCTTTCACCAAGTTACCAACGTTTCCAAGACTCTTGTTAGGCATGAAGAGTATATATTCTCACTATTTGTTTTTATTTATGGTTTCTTTGTTTTTTAAACTAACTTTCTTAAATTCCCATCAAGAAATCAGGCACTGCAAGTGCAAGTCCAGCTAAATTAGTTTTGCAGCAACCCACCGTTGCCCTAAGCTGCTATAAATTGCTCCTCTCACAACATTCCAGTTGCTTTGGGAAACCCATCATCTGTCAAATGGTAACATGGTCTTCCTGCTGTTATATTGTCCCCTTCAGACAAGGAGACAGTAGCTTGAAGGATCTGGTTTCTCTTCTTACAACAGCTGCAGTAACAGGATCTAAATTGGAATTGGAGTAGAATTTTGTAGTGAAAACAGAATCATTGTCATATTATTGTCTCTGCATAGAACCCAGCATAGATTTGGACACTTGATAGATGTTTATGTCTACTTCAACATCTGCTTTCTCCAGAGTTAAGAAAATGGTGACATTAAACCACCATTGAGCTACATCAACATGACAGAGGCAGGCATTGCAGGATTTGGCAATGTTTTTAAGGCTTGAATTAACCTGATTATAAACAAATTTTAAAAAATGTGTAACCAGCCCCCCAGCTTTATCTGGAACCTCTGTAAAATATTACATAAATCTACCTTGACATGAGCTTGGTTTCACAAATCACTGTTCAAAGGTTTCATGTCTGTGGTGCAGAAGTTGATGCAGGAGGAATGACCCTAAAGGTAGCAGGAGTGACAGATTTCATTGCTGTTCCTAGTTGTGCTAAAGACTCTCTATATTCCTCTGAGCAAAACAGTGAACATAATTTTAACTGACTATAAAAGGAGATATTACTGTCTTGTATCTGTTCCAATTTAGGTCACAAACCTTTATAGAAGCTCTCAGACTCTACTGCAATAGGCAAAGACTATGTTTTCAAATGTTACAGGGGATAAAGAGTCTAGTAAAACATATTAGAAAACATCTCTAATTCATGCAAACTTTCACTCACAAAAACCAGAGAAAAAAAGGAAAAAACCCTGCTTCCTATCAGGTGGGGACAGTAACTGTGCCATACTGCAGAACATCCCCTAACTCAACACTTCCCTGCTGTCCCTGCTGCCAGCAGAATTTAGCTTCCACAAGGGAAAGTTGCTGCTGTTCTCCCTGTAAGCCCTGGGGGAAAGCTACCACAGAGGCACCTCTGCTACCCCATCTGCCTGGTGACCTGTTTCCTTGCCTGGCAGCACTCAGGTGCAGTTCACCTCCCAGCACCCACTGAAGGTATTCATGTCTGAATCACGTAATTGAAATTTTGTTTGTCCAAAATCATCTGTGGAATAAGTCAACTGATGAAGCAGACTTCTACCACAGGTATATCTGACTTGTGATTCCAAAAGGCTGCTTTTAATTAATGATTTGGGAGGTTTTGTTGCACTGGGTTTATTAATTTGTGGGTTGGCTTTGGGGTGGGTTTTTTTGTCTGGTTGGTTTTTGTTTGTTTTCTAAGACAAAGAATAGAATCACAGAATCATTTAGGTTGGAAAAGACCTTTAAGGGCATTGAGTTCAACCATAAAGAACAGCAGTGCCGTAGGTATTATTTTCTTGCTCTGCCTATATTTATTATATCTCATCTCATGCTACTGGGATGAAATTCAGTAAATCACAATGCAATTTCTACCACAATATTACCTGAAATTCAGCACAATCACAATTATTTCTATCTAATAAATACACTTTGTTATGCTTAACTAATGCTGAACATTTGGAAATGTTTGATTATTAATATGGAAAGTTATTCTCCTACAGAACTTATTTGCAATGTGCTAGGGGTAATTCTCTCTCATAGACACATATAGATGAGTGTAGATGTATGTACGATAATGGAAAAAGAGATGTAGATACGTTGCTATGGAATTGAAGATGACCTGTTACAGGACAAATTGTCCTATACTCAGATTTATTAAAAATACTAATATTTCTATTCAGTGTTCAGAAAAGTTCTCCTGAAGCATACTACCATATACTGGCATATCTAAAGCAGGTAAAGAACTGTCAGCACACAGAAACAACTTCAGTTTCTCTGCATATAACAGAAATTACAATCTTAATTTGTGTTATGTAAAAAGATGTAAAAGCTGGGAGACATAATTCCAGTATAAGGGTCTCAGATACTTTATACCCATCAAAACACATATTCTTCATTGTGGGATATGTTGGAATTACAATTTCAACTGAAATTTCTTATCTTTTAATTATTAACCGTAATATAGAAGCATATTGAAATAGAAATTAAGACCTTAAAAGCATTTGCAGTGAGTCAGAATAAAAATCTATTTCTAGAGTGGTGCCAGCTCAGACAGTGGCTAATAATGGATGCTGAGGAAAAATACACGTGGCAAATGTGGAATGACATTTCCAGAATTTTTAAACTGGAAGAGGGCATTAAGTTCACTGAGTTTAAAAATACTTTCTGTATAAGGTCTGTAAAAATCCTTTTTCTTTATCTTACCTTTTAAATTGTCTAAAAGTTCTGTAAGCCAATTTACCCGTCTGACATAAAAAACTTCTTTGTTAATGAGCTCAACAATTTAACTCTCTTGTGTGAAAAAATACTACTTTTTTGCTTGATTTTACCTAAACAATTTCTGTTGGTCTTTGAGTTGTTACATTTGGGGGAAAATAAATAATTATTTTCTATTCATGTTTTAGGCAGAATTAATTAGATGTACAGGTCTTGGTCCTCTTTCTTCTTAAGTTTCTCTCTTATTTTTAAGAATTTCTCTCTTATTGGTCTGTTTATCTCCCTTTGGGGGGAAATAATTCTGTACCTTTGAACAATCTAACAATCATCAGCACTTCTTCAGAGCTATTATTTTTTGTAGTCCTCAAATCCATTAAAAATCCAAGTGGGCCACTGAATTATTTATGTCAGAAATATGTCTTACATTTTATTCTCTTTTCCTTTCCTAAAAAATACTATTTTATTGATTCTTTTGATCACTGCCATCACAAAACAGATATTTTTCAAGAACTGTTCATCATGACTCCCATTTGGCAATAAGTACCTCAGAGGGCACCTTTGCAAAGGTAGAGCTGCTACTCGTCACCTTGAACACAGCAACACAAAGCACTACCTGCCATTGCCCTGACAAGCCTTTAAGCAGCATGAGTTCCTTCTTCAACTGTTCATCATCTATTTTAGTATTTACTAATTTAGTATTAATTCTTTTATCATCACCAGTTCATAACTGCACACAGTTAGTTTCAAAACCATTATTTTGAGCAGTGGAGTTTCCAGAACAATTCCTGCTGAAAATATACAGGTATATTGTCAAAGTAACCCAGAGGAGAGCCTTCTCTTTCATTCCCTGATCATTTGGCTCCTTTAGAGCACTCAAAGAATAACACTGAAATTAACTATTTTGGAAAACACACATCACACTGATTGAACTGTCCCAAGCCATAGACTTTACTAGTTTTCTTTCAGAGAATTCCAACAGGTGTATGACACACAATTCCCTTCTAAAAAAAGCTTACTGATTTTTTTTTCTTACTTATTTTACCTATCAATATTATACTTATCCAAGTTTCTATAGGTTTTTTCCCCATAGCTTATACCTATTTGCCTGAAGTGGTGATCAGACCTCCCGGCCTGAAGTTCCAGGAGCTTTCTGGATGTCTTAACAGCTGCCACCATCTTCTCTGAGGATAAACCACCTGCTCTATGTCCTACAGGTACAGCTTTACTGTAAGAAGTTTAGCAATTTCGCATTTCGCTTTGATCTACCTTCTTTGGAGAACTGTTTGTTTCTGACAATTTGTCACTACTGCTGTACTGATCTGTTTGAGAACTCCTTCACCTGCATTTCAACACTAAATGGCTCCCCCAAGTCCTTCCCTGTAAAGAAAGGTTCTGGTGTGGAAATCTTCCTAAATTCTTCTAAGATGCCTAGAATTTGTGTCTCTCTACTGCTGTGGCCTTACTTGAGCTCTCCTTTCACTTGTTTAAGATTCATTGTCTCTGTACACTCTTCAATGACCTCCTGTTTCCAGCATGTATGACAGTGCTTTTATTAGTACTTCCAAGCCCTTACCGGGTTAGTCCTCAGCACCTTTTTAGTCCTCCATCAACGCTTCCCATTTAACATGCTTCACACTTAACATAAACATATTTTCTTTTCTCCTTCATTTGTACATGACTTCTACTTTTTAGTTTGTTTAAAATTATCCTCTCCACTCATCTCCTTAAAAATGGCAACCGCTTCATAATCATTTTAAAGTAATTTTGATAGTTGGTATATACGTACTTGGAACACTTAAGATGTCTGTAAGAAGTCTTCTTGCTGAGTGAACAGTCACTTCAGCCTATTGACTCTTCCTTTTAACCTCAGTGGTATGTTGTACCTACTTATGAACTCAGATATGACTGTGGAGAAATTACAGTGAAGCAGAACAAGAATGATTCAGTAAGACATTTTTGCCCAGTATGATTATGACTGTAAAAATTTTATATATCCTCTTTTTATGTAAAGGAATTTGAGGTTCCTTTTCCCAAGAACAAATAAAATGCTCTTTGCTCTGTAATCATGCATTTATGTACAGACCCAGCAACGAGTGACTGAGTATTGCTGGGCTTTAAACACTAGTTGACTAGTTTCCATTAAAGAAGTCTGTGGCATCAGATTCAGCTCCTCATAAATACTATTCCTCAGCTCAAGTCCACATTTTTGAGGATTTCAGAGAAAAGACTCCAGAGCCTGTATTTAAATCTATCCTTCAACAGCTTTAGGCAAACACGTGGAGCAGTGTGGGCTAACCTGCAATTCTTCTAGCCATGATGAAATTTTTATTTGCATGCAGAGTACTGTTTCAGAGGCCACCACCTTTAATCAATAGCTTTAGTTTCATTAAGATATCTATATTCTAAACAAGCATTGTTTTTGTCAACACTGGTAATTACCACTTTAGGTCATTGCTTTTCTGTATTAATCAGATATTTTTATCATCATCCACCTAATAAAAACTGGCAATAACCATTTTGCAAGACAACAAATTTAGTGGCCCTGGGCTTTTTGCTGTTACTGAAAGAGCCTGATCTCATTAATTATTTGGTTGGAATTTTGCTTCCAGAAATACCTGTGAGGATTATTTCAGAGGTTCATTTCCTACTACTTAGATATTTAATTGTCTAATTTGTAGATGCGATTGGATAGTTAGTGTTCTAAGTACCTTAAATGGCAACCACAAATATTTCCTGAGGTGAATTTGCAGACCAAAAAAAAGGCCACTTTCCGAAACCATACTTGAAATGTGTTTTTAATTGTAGATAAAAGGATCCTCAGCAGTACTAAAATGCACCTAGAGGTGTCATAGCCAAAGCAGCAAAGGCTAGGCTCATAATTGTTAGATATTGGCTATGTTTAGTGAGGCTGTAAATGTTATGTGGTGACAAGTACTACTTTAGGCTTGGTCTTTTCAAGCCTGAATTATTATGGACTGAAAAAAAAAGCTGGACAAATGCACCTAAGATCTGTTTGTCTATTTGTACTTCACTGCATAGTGTCTCTTGCATGTGTAACCCAGATAATACAAGTGCAGCCTCTGCTTCTTTTAACTACACGAGATTTGAAGACAGTGAGTCTGGGAGAAATGCTACTTTGAGTGACTCCCTTTCAACCTCTGGCAATTTCAATAGCATCACAGGCTCTAGTCTACCATCCTCAGGTCATTATCTTCTGTAGATTAAAAGAATAAAAGGCAAAGAGCATGGAAGATAGATAGATAGATAGATAGACAGACAGATAGATAGATAGATAGATAGATAGATAGATAGATAGATAGATAGATAGTCAGTCATGTATCTCAGATAGATAGACATATACAGTCTGATACAGTCTTTCTTCTATAGGATATTTGGGCTGCACACAGCATAATGCCTTGCACTGACATCAAAACTCCGAAAAAGATGACGTCTGATTATTGGAGCTGATTAGTGAGCCTGATGGCAACACCTGCTACAACTCTGGTAGACCTCAGCATTGCTGCTCTTCAGTTTTCTGATGACTTAATCCAACCTATTAAAAATCCCAGAACACCAGAACAAATACTATTTTTAAATAGTGAGTGCACCCTGGTGGAATCCTCAATCAGTATAAAATTAGTCAGAATTATTGCGGCTTTCTGCGGATAATAAATCTTATGCAAATACTTCACATCCGCTCACAACCTGGCTTCTGCCCATAGAACTTAGCACCTTTGCATAAGAAAAGGTAAGAGTAACACAGACCTTTAGATTCTCTGAAAACATTAAACTGTATCTTAAAAATCTTCCCATGTGAATAAAAATCCACAACAGACAAAAGGCATTTTGCCTGATTTTGTCTTAGATAGTAATGACAGGAAATTACAAAATCTACACTTGAACACAGTGGCAAAGCTTTCTTTAACTTCCATTTCTTTAACACAAAGTCCCATCTGTGGAATGCTGGAACTGGGAAACTGAAAGTCTGAATCAATGTAAAGCACTTAATTATCATTAGATGTGAAAGTGAAGGGTATCTCTAGTATACTTCCTGGCCTGGAACTTTAAATGGAACATATGGCACAAGGGGGTGGAGAGCTTGGATGTGAAAATACAGATAACAGTTCTCTTTCAGAAAAGACTATGAAGAGTAACTTACTGATCAAATAATGGTAGAAAAACTCACAGCACACCAGATATGGTCAAGGAATGTGAGAGTTTTAGCAACTGCTGATTAGTTACAGAGACACTTAAACTTGCTTACAATTGTTGCTTATCTGGTACCCACTAGGGTTAAATACATTATAAAGAATCAAGCCACCTCTGAAGGAAGGGAAGGAAACAGAGAAACTGGAAAATAGTATCTGGACTCTTAGTCAGCCTTTATAGCTGATATTACTAAGAGAGAAACGTTACACTGTTGAGTACCCAAGACAGGAATGCCATCTAAATACTCCTTGAGTGATACTAGTGTGTGGTTTGCTGCGTGACGATGCTAGAACAAGTTCTGAGTTATTTCCTTTATCCTTTAACCACGGACAGCAATAGCAGAAATATTCTGTCTCATTGCTCTTACACAGAGTCCTCCTCCTACATCAACAACTTAGTCAGAGGGCATGTCAGTGGGTAAAACATGCTCTTGACTACTTCCTTTGCTTCAGAAACACTTGCCAAACTGTAGTGGCAAAGTTCTGCATTTGCCTTTCGGGTTGACTGGTCAGAGACTCTGGAAATAAGCCAATGTATAATGGGACAGTTCTGCTGACCACACTGAGCTCCTGATCAGCCTGTGAGCATTGTCTTCAGGGTTGCTCAGTACAGCTTCCCACGTAGTAATATTTTTAACAGTGGATAGCTTCATGGAATCTCCATTTAATACACAAGTATAAACTCAAGAATTCTGTGAGTTTATACTCATAAAATATGGGATTTCCTCTAGAGTGTTGCCTTTTTATGCCACTCCAACTGTTATTTAATCTGTCCCTCCTTTGAGCTTCCCCCCTCTTTCTGCTTCCTTAGCGTTACAGAACCACAAGTCTGGACCCTGAAATACTCACCTCATCTATTCCCCTGACTGCAGGAAAGCCCGCTGACTTTCTACTACATTTTTGTATAATGCAATGTAATCTCTTGCTTTTTTTACCCCTTCTGGCTTTGCTCCACCTTTCCTTTTTTTTACGTTATACAGTAGATTACAGACTATCTTTCCATTTGTCTTTACTGTCTGTTTCCTCTTTCCATCCACAGGCTTTTCCTCTTTTCCTTCTATGATGCCTCTTCTATACTACTCCTGCATTTTTTCTCCTCTTTCTCACACTGAATCTCTGCCACTCAATCCTGTTTTCATACCCAGTGGTTCAGTCTCCTAATCTAAGACACAGATGAAAGAGCCCCTCCAACCCAACTATTACACTGATTAGTTCTATACACTATCTCCAGGTTTTTAACTGTCTAAAGAGTAGGACTCCTTCTTTAGCTGTCTTTTTAGCCTCTTGCTCTGAAAATATGTTGTGTTCAGTCCTTTTCTTTTAGTGCATGCTTAGTTCCACTGCCCACAGACTCTTTGGAGCCATCCGCAATCACTGTCAGATGCTCTTCCTTACTCTACCTCTTCTCAATCAGATTTTTTTTCCCAATATCTGAAAAGAAACACAGGTCTAAAGAAAAAGTAGAACAAAGAAATTAGGTGTTGGGGAAAGCTTTTAAAAATATGAAGGTAAGGGGACAGGCCTCATGCCAATAGGAGCCTTTAGCAGAAAAAAGAAACACTTTCTTAGGGGAGAAACATGACTCATTGCTGAACTAGCTGAAGCAGATAGAAATTCATCGCCAAAAGAAAGTGACTCTGTGGATCAGAAAAGAACAGAAGTATTACAAAGAACATCACAGACTTCTCACATTCTCTTTCCCCATAAAGATAAGAAAAACTAAAGCAGGAAAATGTGTGTAGGCACTCATTATTTTGCTTAGGTCTCCAAAAGCTAGGGCATCTTACACTTTATGTTTAGAAACTCATGTAATGTCCATTTTCTGCCACAAAGCGTATGATAAGAATGTCGCACTGCTGCTGGGATTGGCCCTCCAGGACAACATGAACCTGAGAAAGAGTAAGGGTGATCGATGTTTGCAGGGGCCATCTGGCTTCTTATCTGTGAAAAGCCACAGCTGTAACATCAGGACAGACTGAGGCAGACCTTGAGACAGTGCTGTAGATGCCTTCCTAGACTGAGAAAGTGTGTGATTGCATCCACTGGCGCATCAACACAGCAACCTGGCATTCTTCTAGGGGAGCACCTGAGATGAATGGGCTGGATTCCACCAAACCAGCAAAAGGCAGTGAGGAATTGGAGCAGCTGAACTTGCTGTGATGACTCCTGATGACAGGAACAGTGTATTAACAGGCATAGCTGAGCTTAACTCCAATTTCATTGCAGTTTGGTAGCTCTCCTTTAGGGACTAAAGCAGTTGGCTTTCCAGTAGAACCCCTGAGACACTGCTCCATGGCCTAATATAATTTGCCTTTTTTAGAAATATTCTTGATATCCAAATTAAAGTTCCCTTTTTTCAGTTTTTCCTATTATGCTAACTTCATTTTTTAGTTTTAATTGGTCCTTTTTCATCTTTGCATTAAATGTGCTGGAAGTGCTAAAACTCTGCTAACAGTTTTTATAGTATAAAGCAATAAGCATCTTTGACTTGCACAGCGCTGCAAGAGCTACTACGGGAAAATAAATTCTGGCTCAGCCAGACCCACTACATAGATACTGTTCTGCACATTGACTCTCAAGCCCCCAGTGAATAAAGAAACCCCAACTTTAATTACAAAAATATTTGCATCATGAACTTTATTACTAATATCAATAAAAATATGAAGAGTAGCAAAAGGAAAAAAACCCTTGAAGCTAGTGTACATCTTTGCTACTGCATTATACAGGATATTTTAAAAGAACATATTTTTCTATTATTTGCTACTTCTTTTAGAAAAAGAATCCTAAGGAAACAAATTAAACTCTATAGCCACATAAATTTCTACTACAATCCATCATTAATGACTTTCCCATGAAAGCAAATTTTCAGGCCTGCTCATTTAACATGCGCAGAATTCCTTCCTGGGGAAAAAAGCTGCAAAAATCACTGAAAAAGAAGTACTAAAAAGCAACTATGTATTCATTGGGGGTTTTCTGCATTGATTTTATGACTCATTACTCCTAGTGCAATCTATTCCTGTTGTTATACTTATTTTTAATACCTAGAACGAAAAATTTTTGAAGCCATAAAACTTGGTTACTGTTATGTGAGGAAGGTGATTTTAATTGCAACAGGCCAAGATAACTTCTCCTGTCTGACCTACAAATGTCACTTAAAAATAAAGGAAAAACCCACTTGGAAGTCTGCCTTAAGGGAAATGGTTTTCTTGTGAAAGACCTTGTCAAACATATTAAAATCCAAGTTTTGGAGTTTAGCTGAACAAACAGCTTTTATTGCTCAGCTTTGCTAACTGCATTCTAGTACTTAAGGAGACATTTTGATAGTAATAGCAAACTGATAATTTTACATCAACACCTCATGACTATTCACAAATCTTCACTGACCACTACAGAAGGCAATGTTACTAAAGGTCAAAATTACCATCTATCTATATAACCTCCTGTAAGAACCATGCTGTAAAGGATCAACCAGTCTAATTGTTTAATGTATATGCAGAAACCTGATTAACCCACACTTCAGTCACAGAAAACACTTCCACAGATTTTAAATACTTGATTCAAGCCTGAGAGATAAAGGTACAACAGGTTCTTTATCAAATATTTTAGTTTGATGTTAAATTATTTCCATTCCTTTCAAGAGTACATTAGCTGACTTATTAAATCGACTAGTTACTCATTTCAAATTACTTCCTCAGTTTGTGGTACTAGGAAATGACTCTTTAACAAGTATTCTTGAAAGTGCATCATTGCTTGTTCACTGGGTAAGATAAGTTCATGCCTTTTAAATCAGCAGATCGACTTGCAACTTTTAAAATAAAAACTGAGGCAGCAATTAGCACTATAAGCACACAAACAAGTGAAAACCAGGATTGTTCCATTCTGATTATATTATATACTCTAACCTTAACTCTTCTCACTAACCATGCCAAACATTTACTTTCCATATTTATTTTGTAAAGTGCTACATTATCATTATTTTCCTGAAAGAGATTAGTTGCTGCAAAATTTCCTTTTCCTAAGCACCTCAACAAAACCACTGCACAAGTCAGTGAACTAAATGAAAACGTCACAGGGAGCTGAATGACACATGTGGGAGTGCCACATGAAATGCAGTCTGAGCATTTCTGCCAAAATTGCTTGTTTGCCAAATGATTGCTTGCTAAATCATTAAACGTTGCTCTTGGTCCATCTGATACATTTTTAATATTTTGTACATAGCACCCCATATTATTTATTCCATAATTTAAGGATTTGTATCACACAATTTTCTATTTAGAAAGAGAACATTTTTGTGACTAAGAAAGTAGTAGTGATCATTGATCAATGCTGCTGGGTTGTATAGGACTTAAGGAGCAAGATGGACTCCTTTTTTTTTTTTTTTTTGCAAAGAAATATGAAATTCAGTAACTTTGCTATTACTGGGTACAAGCAAGAGACATCCTCCCCACAGTCTGCAAATTGAACTTGTCCCATGGACGACTTGGTCTCCAGACCTGAGCATGCTCCCCACACAGCCGGACATCAACAAGAGCTGCCACAGTGATTCCAGACAAAACATAATCCATCAGATGAAATGGAGTCAGAAAGTTGGCCATCCCTCTTTAAATGATATCCCAGTATGTCTTTGGGATTCAGACACGCTATTTAAGGATAAAGTAAAAATCACAGTTAAAAAGAGAAAAAGAAAAATCACAACTAAACACTGAAAAATAACCATGTGATTTCACTGCAGAGGTTAACACTTTGTCCCCACTAATGCCTGTCACAGCTGTAATGAAAAGTAACTTATTAAAAAACCCCGGTTTTAGTATTAGGGGTCACTACTGCAGTGTCTCTACAGGAAAGGTCACTAAAATTCTGGTTGCGAGGAAAGGGACATCAGGAGAAGACAAAGTCGACTGACCTTAAGTAAGTGTTTGCGTGTTTTCCAGCTTTGGGAAATAGCATATGGCAGGGTTTTGAGTTGTTTGTTGGGGGCATTTTTCCAAATATAACCTGAATTTTCAGTCTCTCGGGCTTAAAAACATTAGGATTGAAAAGTTTTAACTTCAACATTATTTTCTATATTAATTAGTATTCTATATTTGTATACAATTTAATACAATTTATATATTATTTAATGTTTTGTATTTCTGTTATACTAATATTTTCTATTCTCTGTATTAAAAGCTATTTTTTGAGACTTCTTTGGTTTGAAAATAGAATCATAGAATGGATTGGGTTGGAAAAGACCTCTGAGATCATCAAGTCCAACCCTTGGTCCAACTCCAGTCCATTTATTAGATCATGGCACTCAGTGCCACATCCAATCTGCATTTAAAAATCTCCAGGGATGGTGAATCCACCACCTCTCTGGCCAGCCCATTCCAATGCCTGATGACTCTCTCTGTAATATGTATGTCTGTCTGACTGCATATGTATGTAGAAAAATTGCCCAAATACAGGCACTTCAAAGGACCTCACAAGTCACATACTTGTTGATCTGTTCTTTCTCAGATGGCACCCAATTCATACAAAAGGTATCTCTTTCTGACTTCTCATTCAACATTTTATTCTGACCAAATCAGATCTGATTGATCCTTACATGACTTCTCACCACAGCCACTCACAGCCTCCTGACTTTTTCAAACAAATGAAGGCATTATTCAGGTGTTATGAAAAGACTGCAGGCCCTTAAGTATTTTCGTATGTTACATAAATATACTGTAATGCATTCATCAACCATGGCAGTTTTACGTATGTAACATCTGAAGAGTATTGAACTGAATGAACAGTAAAATGCATTCCCTATTAGTCTCTGGAAGTTCTCCTCACCAAGGCTAATGGAATAAAATATTCATTTAAGAAAGAGAAGCAGCTGAGGAGAGACTAAAAAAATCAAACCCAGACATGAGGCTAATCTCAATTTTTTTAATGTTTGAACCTCCTACAAATGTGTTTTTCTCCAATCCTAGCTCCACAAGCTTCAGGAAATTCAGTTTCTTTTTTAGTAGAGATGTTCTAGTGCTCAAAATTAAAAAGAAGCTACTTACTTGGAGGCTGTGAGTTAAGTAATCCCAGCTGTGGGAAGCCTTGATGTGCAGCAGGGCTGCAGCAGAGGTGGGGGTATGGAAGATTCCAGCCTACTGCCACCCATTGCTGCTGTTTGCATTAAGATGTTTCACATTGCTGCTGGTGTAATCATTCTAGGTAGAGTTACTGTGAAACTGAGTCTAAAATAACCACCCACAGCATGGCTAAAATATCACTCGGTGTGTATAAAGATGAGTAACTTCACAACAATTGCAGTAGGATTTCTGAGTTCTTCAAGACCAGGAATGTCAAGAGTGTGTGTTTGCATTTATCCATTGACAACCACAGATCTTCTAGGTACCTGATAAAGGTGACAGGTTTTCTTTTTGTGCTCTTTGTCCTTTCTGGCATGCAAAACCCTCAGCAGACACCACCTGTTGGTGTCTACACATTTCCTCGGAGGGCTGAAGGATTTGCTTTCATCTTCAACACTGAGGCAAAGCAGTGTCTACTAGAGTAAACATTTCTAGGAGCACCATTCACATGCATCAGCTTTACTCAGCTGAAACAGAACTGGAAAGAAAGGCCTACAGCAACCTGGAGCAGGCTGGAAGACAGGGCCCAGGGGACAAAAGGAAAAACATGATAGGCAAGGGGCAAAAGAAGAATAAAACTAGAACCTTACAACTAGTTTTCTCCTTTCTTCATGACATAGCTTTATATTCAAACCAGAGAGGTAGCTCAAGGGGTAGCTGATCACCTCTCATCTTGACTCATTAGTCATTGCGGAAAAGTGAATAATCACCTCAATTATAAATCTATCCTAGTAACCTGAATATTGCTCACACAAACTGAAAATATTTTACATCCCTGAAAAGATGTCAGTATCACTGCAACAACCCTAAAACCCACTTCTGCCTAGTGTGTTCTGCCTTTATACAAACCTAATTTTCAAGCACCTGAAGAACTGTATTGTGGACAAAGTTACCAAAACCACCTTGATGTTCTAAAGAGAAAACATACCGTTTTGACAAACAATTGCAAAAGTTACACAAGAAGTATTATTAAAATGGTCTGCACACTCCACTCCACTCCTGAGAAGAACTATTAGAACTGCTCTATCTCTTCTCATCAAAGAGAGCAAACTTACTGCTAATTTTCTCAGGATGGGTAAATCAAGAGTCAGAAGCCCCTCCCAACTGTCCTGCTGCTCAGGAAAAGGCCAATGCATTTCTTGTTTTTACTCCAATACTAGTTGTGAGAAGACTCTCTGCTGTCTTGGGAGCAGCAAACAAAAAATTCCTGTAAGAAACCCAGTATGCATGACTCCATTAACAGGCCATGTCTGGGCACAGAGGATGTAATTATTAAAACTCCATGAAGCACAAAGTCCCTGTCCAAACTTTGAAATGCTAGGGGGGGAAAAAAAGACAAATCCTAGGGAAAGTATTTCAGAGAAACTAAGGAATAGTGTCCTTGGGAAACTATAAGGGAAAGGAAATTTGTAAAGTATTTAGAGTTTTAGAACAAGTGGCTCACACAAACACTCCTCCTGTTGCTATCAGGAGAGGGAAACAAAGACAAAGATGCTGAAGAACAAAATCAAAATTAAAAAAGGGAAGACCTAATGTAACTTTATTAAAAGACATGGCAATAAACATGAATCCTGTCTTGAGGTCTGATATGGGAAGAAGCTGAAGAAAAAGTATGGAGAGAAGAAAGCTCTACACAGGACTTGCTGCCCATTTAATGAAATCTCCACAAATTTGCTATTCTTTTCCAGGTGCTTTAGGATAAAGATGCCCAGGAATGGGGTAGGGCGAGATCACCACCACAAGGAGATGAAGTGGTTGATGGGTGACAGGTACCCATATGAAGTGAGCTGGGGCCACGAACTCTGCACAGTCTTGAACCAAGGCCAAAGCATGGACATGGACAGCCTTCTATCTCTGTCAGCAGCCAGGAAGAAACAAGCTTCCAAAGCTGCTGTGATTTGCAAGCTTTCCCAGCAAGCTGCCCAAGGGATAACAAAGACTATAGGGATATGAACGCAAAAGGATGGCCACGGGAATTACATGGTTGTTATGGACTAAGTTCAGCACCTCCTGTCTTTTTTAAACATACAAATCCAATGTACTGGGGAGGAATTAAAAGTCTGTCTGCTTGGTAGGGATGTAAGGCAGACACCCCTGAACACTGGGGACTGTCATGACGCTTTCAAGTGAGGTTTATGAGTCATAGTGGAAGAGAGTCATAAACCCAAAAGTGAAGCTGGAAGCTGGAAACATCATCCAAAAGATCTGGAAACTTCTGGCAACAAAGGTAAGATTACTACTGGTAGAATTTATCCATCATGTCCCTTCATTCCAACAGTGAATGTGATGAAGTTCATCAGAAATGTTTGCTGCTGATAATCTGAAGAAGCTTTTGCAAGAAACTCATCATGGCTGTCGCCTACACACGGATCACACTCACAACAAAGTCCTTGAGGAATCAATAGTGTCTTTTTGAATAACAGTTTTACTTTGGGGGCTTGTGTTGTTTTGAAACAACACACAAGTCAAGAGGTAATTTCATTCTGACAAACACTGCAGCTTTAAACAGTAACTTCAGCATTTCTAACAGAGACGAAAAAATAATTTCTTGCAGATTCATGTATTTTTATGGCCTTCAAACCATACTAGAGCCTCACAGGAAATCCTAACAACTGTTCAGTTTGAATCACCTCCGTCAGTACTGCACATCATCTGTTTGGGGATTTTTATCCAACCTTCCTATTCTTTATTAATAGAATCATTGGCTATAAAACCTGTTTCTTAAGAGTTTTCCTGTTCATTCTGCACCTGCAGTAAAACTCTTTTGTTCAACCTCACAACTGGTCACTGTGGAAATCATTATGATGTCATGAAAAAGAAGGATTAGTAAACCTTCAACCAGGGAACAAAGAGGTTGAAGAGATGAACTGTTAAAAAGGTTTTACTGCAACTATTCACTGAAATAAAAAAAAAGGAAAACAAAAATTTTCCTCCAAAGCCGATATGTGACATATGTTCACACAGTGCTGACACAGACCAGGATAGAAGAATTTTCTTCATGGCTTTTGGTCCAGAAGCAATGTTCACAAAAATCTACTGTCTGGGAATACATTTGGTGCATCTTGATAAGATACTTCTAGAACACAGCACCTTACTTTCAAACTACTGTGAACCTTATACTTCTCTTTCATTCTAAAAAGAGAACAAAACAACTATTCTGTGGCTAATCTGTGGATGGACATTTTTTTCCCCCCTGGAAAACAATGCATTTGACATGTTTTTAAAATAAGCTCCTTGATGGACTTCAGATCAACTAAACCCACCTTCTCATGGCACCTACCTGCTGCAACGTCCATCCATCAGAGCAACTGCTGCCCACATTTCTTTGCCACAAGATACCCTAATGCTCAAACTGGTGAACTCTCTCCCCTTGGCAAGTGACATGGGTGCAGCAAGTCACAGGACACAGATGAGGATGCCCAACTGCAGGGTCAGCATGGCAGTACAGGCATAAGCTTGCAGCTGAAGCCTTTGCCTGATGGGGCATGAGCAAGAGCCTTTCCCATGAGCTTACTGACCACTGTAGCCTCTCTCTCCTGGTTTGGCAGCAGCCATCTTCAGCAGTGAGATGGCAGATCTGTCAATCAGCTGCAGCAGGTGAAGTTAGAGAAGAGAAGAGAGGTTGTGATTCTGAATGGTCAGTATGGGGTGTGCAGCCCAAGCATGTTGGAGCACTTCCCCTCTATAGGCCTAAAGAGCTGTGGCCAACAGAGATCCCAGAGCTAACTATGCCTTGATTGCATCTCAGACAGCTCCTGATCACTGCACTCCTCTGAAGCAACGATAAGCTGCCCTTCTCCTGCACAATAAACATGTAAGTGTAGCCTGTCACTGCACATACATGAGATACCTCAAAAAGTGCAGTAGAGAAACAAGAATAGTGTAAGATGTCTACGACCTTTATGGCTGATCCTGTTATGGGCACAGATCCATGCAGTCAATTTTTCCCACATTCATAGTCCATGTATGTGCTGCCCCGAGGTCTTCTACCTCACAGGCCTCCAGTAGGACTACTAGGAGCACAGCTTTCTGGCATATGCCCTGCCTTATTGCTCACAGAACAAACACAGGATGCTTGGACAGATTTTGGTCCCCTGGTTCTGCTCTTCTAGGTAACATAGAGGAAATTTCCTTTCATCTTTGTTTAAGATAAAGAGAAGCAGATTCTTAGTAAAAGGCGTAAAAATCCACTTAATAAATGGGTGTAAGTCTCTTTCTCTTAGAAGTAAAGAGTACATGCAGTACTGGGATGCCAGCTGGCTCTCACCAGGACTTTGCAGAACCAAGGTCCTCAGTCCTCCCTTCACTTAGCAGTGAGTGAGATGGGCATTTAAGGCAAAACTGGGGCAACTCAGCTATTCACTACAGACTTGATCTGCCACAAAAGGAAACCTGTAAGTAGACAAGGCCCAAATACATCTCATTTTAATACTGTCAATCAGGAAGAACAAGAGGAAAGCTGGTCAGCTCCACAACAAATGACTCGACTCTGTCACTTGGTAAAAAGAGCTGCACTGGCCATTTTCAAAGCCTTTCCTCCTTTCCTTCTCAGATAAAACAGAGCAAAGCTGACAGGCTTATGACAGGTCTGTGCTTGAAGGGGAGGAACCCAGCACACAGGTTTTTTTCCTTTTATGCACCAGAAGGGCTTTACATTGACTAAATCTAAGTCTAAATGCTTCCATAAAAACCTAATGGGAGAGCCTTAAGCCTGATGCACCCCCTACAGATTAACTAAGAATTTGTGCAAAAATTGTGCCTTATTGTCAACCTACCTTGGTGACATTTTCAGTCATTAAAATACTTGAGACCCAACAGGCTCAAGTACATTGACAGGTACAGCATAAAAACATTGAATTTTTGGGTTTGAAGGTGCCTAGACCTTATCTTATCCAACCTTCTAATCAAAGCTGTGCTGACTTTTAAATCAAAAGTTAGATCAGGTTGGCCTGGGCTTTCTCTGGTTGATGTTTGGAAATCTTCAGGGAGGGAGATTCCTCAGCCTCTCTGTAGAGCATGACCCCTGCTCACCCCCCTATATGGTACATTTTTTTTTCATTTGCTCCACAATAATTTTCCTTGCTGAAATTTGTGGCCATTACCCCTTGTTCTCTTACAGCAGGACATAACTAGGGAAATTCTATGGACTCAGGAGACTGCAAGTGAGGGAGAATCGAGTTCTGTTTCTGTTAGGAAGTTGGCTTGTGCACAAATGACACTCTTCATTCCTCAAAAGCCTCTCCTCTCCATGGCCTGTACATAATCTCTGACTCCTACCAGGCTTAGAATAGGGAATCCTGGTGTCTTCTGAATAAGGGTGAGCAATGTGCTCATAGGTACAACATGTAACTGTTATCCCACCTTTCCATGTATCTTACAAATAACCATTTGTCAAGGTTTCGACAAGCGTAATGTATGGATCTTCTATTTATACCATAGATCATTAATTTTAAGAGGTTACAAACACTTTGCATGTAGAGTTGGTGAAGGAATTCTTTTGTAAAAAAGTAAACGTTACAGTAATATTTAACCTTGGAAAACAGGTGTTAAAATATTCTTTTAGAGATATTTGCAGATTCTTATTGAAATGAATGCTTCAGCCACACATGTAAAAACCACCAGTGTGAAACAAGGAGACACCTTGTGTTTGGTAGTCATGCAGTGTTCAATAAAGCTTTGCAAACCTTCTTAATGGAAGGCAGCTTTTGTTTTCATTAAATACATATATATTATAATCCCAGTAAAAACAACCCCAAAGACATAAAAAAACCAGAAAAAATAAATTGAAATAAGATTAAAGATCTAACATAAATCCTCAAAAGCCAGGAAATTCAGAGATAAAGAAAGACTTTTAGACAAGGGAAAACTTTCCAATGTATTCAACTGGAGCATAAATTCACTTCCTCTCTATGCTTGTCATCAAGTCATTCCAGACACAGGGGGTAAGTTCTTCCCTGGGGTAACTCAAGTGCCTTCAGCAATACTACAGCAAGAATCAGTTTGGCCCTATAGAACTATGTCTTAATACTTTCTCTATTTCTGATAACTGCCATTGATTTGATTTTAAACAGAAACTTCCTGTCTTACAGCTCATTTTTGCATCATTTAGAGACTGCTATAAAACTGTATTTGTGAGATTGCAATTCTTTCCATGATTACAGACTATGATGTCAGCTGTGGGGTTATGACTTCATTGACAGACCAGCTAGAAAGAGAACCTCTGTGCAAAGGAGAAAATCCATACTCAAATACAAATATATCTGACATTAGAAAAGACAACACTGCAACCTTACTGGACACAGACATTTCCATCTGCATAAATAATATTCTCTACTTTTCACTCAAGCCAAGTATAAAAATGTCCTCTTAAAATGTCTGTTTCGTTCATAAGTCATTCATAGTGCTGATGCGTTGCCACCCAAATTCAAGCTTAATGTCAGCAGCAGTTTAAATCATATGCTGTGGGTCCAACTCTTTGCTGCACTCTCTGGAAGTGCAAAATCAGACATACAGCTTAAGACAGGATATGAAGGGAATGAAGTGATTTTGAACTGCCTTCAAACTTCCCATGATTCTTCCCTCATCCTCAAGCTGACATGGCTTTTTTATCTGAGGTCTGGCTATTCTCTGTCCAATAAAGTAAGATAACCATAATGAACTAGTTACTGGGAGATCCCCAGATATCTGGCTGAGCAACAGGATTAAAAAAAGAATGTAACCCGCTGAACTGTATCTTTCCACATCTAAACCAGGTACATAAGACAACCATTCTGAGCCTTGAGATACAGAGCATAACTGATGTAAACAAAAGAGCTTCACACATCACTTTTGTTTCTGAAAGAAGAAAAATTCTTTTTCCTTTCAGTTTCCCACACTGCAAGAGGCAGAGGGGCTATGACTGACCCCTCACGGGCATGCAAAATAAGAGATGGGTAACTTAGGCACTCATCCTCCACTGAAAGCTCTAATACCAGCAAAAGGGACACAACTGAGCTGACAGCTGGCAAGATCAGATTCGGTCCAAGAACCCAGGAGTATGCCCCACTGCTTCAAGTCTTATAGAGACTTGGGCTCTTTAGTCATTCTCTCTGCCCATCTCCTACTGTTTACTGTAAGACTTTCTCAAAGGTTACCTGAAATTTCTCATATTCTCATATTTAGTCTTGGACTAGATGTTTAATGTTGGATAGCTTCCAAATAAATCTAGTCAGAATTTTTTTTTAAATTAAATAAATACCCTTTTCAATTTTTCAACTGCCTTATCACATTCAAATTACTCAAAATGAGAATTTTTTTCAAAGTTCCTTTCCATGACATTTATGTAGCCCTGAATGAAGAGAGCAGGCAAGCCAAGTATTCAAACATTGATCCAGAGAAGACAAACATAATGGATGCAGCTATGCTCACCTCTGCTTCTATACTTGTGCAAGGTGTCTGGAATGCTCACACCACAGAAATGTGAAAAAAGGACGGAATTCCTCCACTTTGTTTTTTTTGGTTGGTTAGTTGGTTGGTTGGTTTGGTTTGGTTTTTGTTTTTTGGTTTTTTAGATCACGAAACTCTTTTCTGAAAATTAACAAGCCACTGGAAATGAGGAAGCTAAATAGATCACTAGAGTTCTGCCCTCCAGTACTATACACTCAAGATAATAGTCTTTGGGGATGAGAAGAAAAGTATGCAGAGCTTTGCAATGCACAAAGCTTGCTCTGGGACATTACTTAATTACTATTTGAATTTTTAATCATGCAAAGGAAACCACAATGCTTCATAATTATGCAAAAAGATCATGATGACTAACTTCTCCCTTAAACAGCTTAGTGATTTGGCATAATGAATTTAACAACTCCTTTCTTGGAAATCAACGGCATTTGGTTTGCCTGAAGAGATTTCAAGACCACCTACTTCCTGAAATGAGTAATCAAAGAGATAAGTAGTTTTCTGCTTGGAGCAAAATTATTATTAAGGATATAATTTTCAAACGTTTATGTGCTCATGTGTGAACTTCAGTTGTTCCATAATATCTCTTTGTTGCTCTCCATGCAATGATATTGTCTTTACCTATGGAATTTGTTCTAGTTGAAACAAAAAGTACAATGTGCAAAACCTTCTCCCTCAAGATATACTAGAGATTAAAGGGCAAATTCTTTCCCTTACTCAAAACCATAATCAGTGTTTTTTCTAAGCATACCCAAGAAAAGGTTTGCAATTTATATATCATCATTTACAAGTCTTTGGAGAGAAAAGTCCTGACTTCAACCAAGTAAATTGGAGCCTTGCTATTGGATTCACTTCAATGGACTCACTACTTTACAAAGACTCACCTTTAAAAGAATTTGTTTCAGTGAGTAATACACCCTCTGTACATGTCTACCTATGACCACAACTGAGTATATCCTTAAAGAAGGAAAAAACATAATTCAGGCATTTTCAAAACCACATCTTTGTGCATCTTTGAAAAATTTGCTGAAGCTTAAGAGTACAGTGGAGTCCATATCCCACTTTTCAAATAGTCCACAGAAATAATTAAAAAAACCAAAATTCTACTTTGAAGAAGTATTACTGTTCATGTGTCAAACAAGTTGCTTTATAATGAAAAAAGCTCCAATAAAAATCTTTTGTCTGTATCTCTGTACAAGTCTACTCCACTTGTTACTCATGTAGTGACTGCTCAAAACTTACTGACATTAATAACAAATTCATCATATTCATATATCAATTCAAATACTATTCCTTGTTATGTGAGAGTCACCATGAAGTTTCTGTTGAACATGTATAGATCTTCTTCAGATTACCTCAGTTTTGTGTAAATATGGCTACTTGCACGATTTACAGAGCAGCAGACACATTAATGTATCACATTAGTGGCAGATGGAGACAGGCTGAAATCTAGGCAAGGGATTTCATTAGGAGTTTGATCATTGACTTCAACAAGCCTAAGATTCTATCATACATCTCCTGGCTACATATTCAATCTACTTGACCAGGGGCATCATGTGTCACTGGCAGACCACTTGTCTGACTACCTATCTCATTCAGAATTACTCATAAAGCTTGATAAAACAATTGCTTGAATGGTCATTCCTGACTTTAATGTTTGCAGAAGTACCTTGAAAATCGCAAATATCTCTGACTTCTCAGAATAGTTTATGAGTGTTAATGAATGCTAATGAATGTTAACAAATGTAAGAGTGCATGCCATGTCAGAGAGTGCCTTGTCTCCACTACATTTTCAGTACTGTGATTCAAGTACTATACAGACTTTGTCAATTATGTGATTTGTTTTTTCAAGACCCAAATAGACAGGTGTATGTGGAAGGAGAGTTCCCAAGCAGATTCTTCAAGGCATTTAGTATTATTAACAGGAAACAATCCAGGATGAGCAGCCAGAGCCTGAATGGGTTCTGAGTGAAAACTAAGGAAACCCCAAGAATATGTAAACACACTGAAACTTTGGTAAGATCATAACAGTGAAACTCACATATGTGTTTGCATTAGATCTTGTAAAAGGCTCTAATCATTGTCTATGAAGATAATTGATATAACAGCCAAAATGGGTTAGGGTAGTGTATAAGGTAACACCATGATTTCTGCTGTATACAGGAACTACCAGACTGACTGTTTGTAAGCTCTCAGCAGTTACTCTAACAGAATAGAATGTAAAAATCCTAAATTGTACCAATTCACTAATAATTTAGAGGCTCCAAAACAGAGACTGCCACTACTGGCAAATCACTTTTAATCAAAGCAAATTAACCTCTGCAGACCAGATGCCATTCGCATTGATACTAATACAGATATACAGGTAGTACATTACATCAAATTTTGTTTATCAGTACTATTATTCAAATCATCATAAGTAGCACTAAGGTTTGACCCTGCAGTTCCACAGTTCAATAGCTGTCAGGATTGACAGATTAGAATAAAACAAACTGAAAACAGCAAGTTTAAAGAAGTAAAAAGAAAAAGCAGAATAAAGACATACATTATGCATTACTAGTCTCTTAAAATTGCTATAGAAACTCTGCAATACTTGCAATAATAACGGGGAATACAATTTGAACTGGTAAGAGAAGGAATCAAAATCACATGCAAATAGATTGCAGCAAGCCATTGCCAGTAAAATTCCAGCATCCATGCTATAAAAACCACAAAGTCTTATCACTACAGTGCAGTTTGATCCATCTCTGCAACTCTCTGTCTCTGGAAGTTTCTCAATTGCCTACCTCAAACTCTCTGCAGACTGAAGTTTAATTGGCTGAATATGCTCAAAATTGTTAGTCTAACGTAGCAAGCCTTAACTCCTCACTAAAACTTCATTGTTATTTCACGTTTCAACTGAAAGGCACTCAAAATCTAGCTCTATCCCTGGAGAAACCTTCAAAACTGTGTAAGGACAGGGCAGAGCACAGCACTATTCATAGTGCTCATGCCCAACCTGAACACAAACATGTCTGAGCAAGACTGCTCACAAGGGGTCTGCCTATTAGTGAACATGATGAATATTTAAATCGACACCTGCTCTGTAAGTGTCCCAATCACAAACTTCTGAGTTTTCCTGGATGAGAAGCATTCTCCAGCCTTTGTCTTGAAGCTGAAATCCCATGCAGAGAAGCAGATCCAAGTAAAAACAAGGGAAAAAAATGGTATATTTTGAGTACTAGTTAAGGCCAGTTTGCAAATGGAGACAGAAGTGGGATTCCAGGCTATTTTCTCCAATGTTTGCATTTTAAATCATACAAAAAGCAGCCTCAGAGATGTAACCTCAGATCTCTACACGGACAGGTTTCCTCTTGTTTTCTTCTTCCGTGTGGTCCCACTACTTTTAACTGTATTGTTGACTAGAAGCCCTGGGTCTAAAGAGTTGTCTCCCAGACCAGCTCATGGCACATCACTTGTCTTGGCCCACAGGTTCAGACCTGGCAGAGTAGTACTTAGAGTCTTCTCTCAGTGCTTCTGCTATTATGCTGTTGTTATGGGTTCACCCAGGTGAGCCCAAATTTAAATTCAGACCAGGCCTGAAGCTGTCAGCTGACTTGAGCTGGGTTGAACTACCAGCTGACTTCTTCTAGCCAGTAGTATTGTATTCTATACTATATTATGACATCATTCTCCAAGGAAGTAGAATCAGTGTGGGAGTGGCTTGGTCAGTCACCCTACAGCAATCTTGCTGAGAAGACATACACATGGTGCAGTCCTGGGAGAGATGGAGAGGACCAGGCCCAGCAGTCATTTTGGGAAGTAAAATGTTTGTTGTGGGTTCTTCTCTCTCTGCTTGAGTCTAGTTTTCTGGGGACTGAGTCTTCTATGATACTTTAAGGTTAAAATAGTGAAATTTGTGTGTGTATTGAAAAATAAAGAATTGTTCTTTGTTGCTTGTAACTCGTGTGAGTGTATATTTGTACCTTCTTCTAATTGTCTCTTCCTTTCTGTAAAATATATGTAGTTTTCGTATAAACGTCTTTTGAAGGGGTTTTTTCCTTCTCCTCTCTTTTCCTCCCTTTCCTCAGTGTTGGGGCGGGGAGGCTCTGACCCTGTACTTAGAGGGTTGGCGGTTTGCCAGCTCAAATCAAGACAGCTGTTACACTAGAGATGGACTTACAGTGTTCCTCCACAAATTGTCCATGCTTATGAGAGGGCTAAGCAAATTGGTCCTACGTAGGATGAAGAGAAGTGCCACATTTCTGGTTCCCCATACACAGAGTGGAGGGGTGGATGCATTAATTCCATCTAAGTTCAGAGGACCACTTTGTAGAGAGGAGGAAGCACAATGTCAGGCTATGAAAGAAAAGGGATGAAACACAGCCTGTGCTTGGGAAACAAAACTGTCAGCATAGGTCAGTGGCTGCCTTTGTGGAGCAGCAAGATTTCCTTCTTAAAATCTGAAACATCAAAACAACTAAGAAGTCTCCCTGCCTTACTGTATTGCAAAGAAGGAAATCATATCCCAACAACAGCCTCCAGTAACAGCAAGGCTGATTAGCATCTTCTGTGCAACCAGAACCATTCTGAACAGGGAACAATAAAAGAATGCAAAAAAAGAATGCAAAACAAACAGTGCCAGCAGCATTATCAGCCTCCACTCCACAATTACGTGCTTCTCAACACAGGCTTTGTTATTCAGTCCATCATCTTCCCAGGCTTCCCTGTTCTCAGTTTCAGGGTTCCCCCAAGACTGAAATCATATGGATTCTCTTGGACCTGAAAAGATCTCTTTCTCTTTTAGCAGTAGTGTCAGTACTGCACCTTTAAACCATCAAACCATATATACCAATCTGACTATTTAAGCAATACAGCTTTTGAAGTCACAATTTTCAAATATCAGGCTGTTGTGACTCTATTTTTATTTTTGTTTCCTTTTGCAGTCCGATGAATCGCTCACATAGGCCTTGGGATAGAAAAACAGGTGCACTTGTAAACATCATTGTAAACTACGCTCCATTTGTATTTTAAATTTGAACTAGCACAAAAGAAATTCAAAATAGCAGAATAAAAAAAAAACCCGTTTATTTCCTCACTCAATGTTGTGTGCTACAGAATCAGAAGACAACTCCTGGTGAAGATATTTTGCAGCAGATATTTACTGAAAGAAGCCTACTTTCTCATTGAAAATCTACCCTTATACCTAAAATATAATACTGAACTGTAATTTGAAGTGAGGCTTAGTCGCAGGATAAAGAAAGGAAATGACAATAATTGCACTTAAAGCTTATAATGACTGTCACTCAAACACCTGAAAGTACTCTTCAAATACTAATTACCACAGTACTAGACTCCCCCCAACCTTTCCAGGAGATGATCAACTTTTGGTATTCACATCACCTGTTTGAGTCTGTAAAGAATGCAGAATGAAACCAGAAGTAACACTCTTTAATTATTATGGTAACTCCTAATTGACAGAAGTAAATGCACCTACACAGGGACATTTTTAAGATGGCCTTTCTCTGGCAGAGCAAAAATGTGATATCTTCCTGTAAACTACTGCACTACAGCCTTCGCTATAAAGCAGAATTAAATTAAATTATATTAAATAAGCTGCACAATTATTCAGAAATTATAAGAAAACCTAGTAGTCTTGAATCCTAATCTTCTATCCTCAATTACATGTTAAAACACAGGTTTTCATTCCCTCTGCAGCACTACCTTTCGAGAGGACAGGGAATAGAAATACCATCTCTGGATGAGGTGACTTGAAATGGCCCTGCCCCACAGCTAAGGCTCACACGGCTAATGCTGAAAACAAGAGTAACCATATTCAAAATATTCAAGGAACCAAGTACCTTGGTTTTGCAACTATTGGTATTGGACTTTTGTGTAATCAAGGTACAAAAAAGAGAAAATACCATCCATACGCATCAAATACCTTTCAGGCTTATATTTGTGATTGGTACAAAACCTTTATGGTCCTAAATCTCTTCACTCCATCCTGTACATAGAATCATAGAATACCAGAATCATTTAGGTTGCAAATGACCTGTAAGATCATTGAGTCCAATCATTAAAACAGCACTGCCAAGTCCACCACTAAACAATGTCCCTAAGCACCTCATCTACACATCTTTTGAGTATATCCAAGAAGGATTTTAAATACCTTACTCCTGCCACTCGTTGTCCACCAGGTAGACATATGCTAGAGACACCAAAATACACCTGAGTTTAAAGAAACATGTAAGAAAAACATATATTGGTTTAAGATACAGAACTGAAAAGTACGTTTCCCTCTCTGTCTCATCCAACCTGTTCTTAAGCAAGCTTTACTGGAGTAGGATGGCCTTGAGCTGAAGGCACAGGGCAGGCTGCCAGGAAATCTGAGTTCTATTCTTGGCTCTCCTACAGATTTCCTTGGGCGAGGCAATTAACCTTGTGGAGTACATTTTCAATGGAGGTGAGGTCCAGTTTCTCTTTCTCCATTCACAACATTTGCAATGATGAAAATGGAATTGTAGGAGCAAGAATGAGTACCTGAACTTTTCACAACCTGGTATGTTTTCTCTGTCAGGTATTCAGATACACAGTTGCCAATAACTGTGCTAGTGAAAAAAACCCCTCAGAATTCAAAAATGGCAGGTGCAAAAATGCCTCCTGATGCTGCTGAGGACAGCCACAGTGCTCAGTTTCCTCATATGTCAAATGGGCAATGAGGCTCAACAAAATCAAAGTACACAGCCAAACTGAAAACTACTTTATAAAGTTCTTGAACACCCATTATCTGAGATCATAAAAAGGAAATAGCTCAGAATTTCAGTTTGCCTTTCACTAGAGGTACTCTAATTTTACTGTCTGCATTTTTTGCCTGTTAAATTTTCCTCTTTGGACCTCAAAAAGAATAAAATATTTTCCTTTAAGGAGTCTGAAATGTCAGCTTAAGTAAAAATATTTTTAGCTAAACTGATATTTTTTAATATACCTTAACAGAAGTGGAAGTGAACTGTAAAAGGAATGAAATATCCTTTTGGTAATATAAATACATTTTAGAAAAGAAATATTGCAGCTGAATTTTCTGTTGTGATATTCTTCAAATAAATGTGCCACATGTATTTATACCAATGAGAAAGAGGGCTCTGAAATTCCAAGGAAGGCCACTATTTCCTTAGAAAAGTTCCTAAAGAAATGAAGACACATGCCTCTCTGAACACAGGTGAGGCAGAACGTATTTTTAGTGATTTTTTAAACACATTTGGTAAAAGCATGTGAGATTTTTTTTCCTTTCCTAGAATGGTGAAAACAACAAAAACACAAGAGCAAACAAAAAAAGGAAAAAAAAAGAAGGAGCATCTGTTAGACATAGGAGAAAAGTTCAACAATCACTACTTCTGTCAAAATTTTCAGGTTTTTAGAGATGATTTATTTTACAGATCATCTCAACTGGAAAGTAAATGTATAGGTATAAAGCTTTTAAGGCTTTCAGTTCATGTCCTTCATTCACTTCTTAAGTTTAGGAATTTTAAAGGAGAGAGGTCAGTAGTCTGGTTTTCTTAATTGTAAAAGCCCCTTCAGGCTCTTTAGACAACTGAAACAATGAACCCTCTCAGGTGACTTTCTTGTCCACACAGATGTAAAACATCTTCAAGAAAGAAGGTATTTTATATTACAAAGTTACAAAATAGTATCTATGACCTTCACAAAGGAGCTTAGGTAGTTTAGAAGAGTAAATTAACAGCAACATATGCAAATTTTTACGACATGCTTCATATGAAGCAGTAACACCTCATATATTACAGTCAAAATTTGTAAAGACTCAAAGTAACTCAAAGCAACATTATTCTTCAAAATATAAGAAAATGAACTTTCATCTGTACTATCACTGGAGTATAATTACAATTATAATTTCTATAATTACATAAATAGTAGCTTTTTCATTCATCATCAGTACCTGTGACTTCAGTTTTACCTCAGTCACGGTTTGCTCCAAATGGATCAGGTAGTAATTAATTTAAACAAAACCATGTTCTCATAACAACAGAATCTCTATCCTAGTTAGGGATGCCCTGGTGAGAACTACATCAAAGGGGGAATCTCTTACACATAGCTTTTGCTGTCTAGAATTCATACATGTGACATTTTATTTTCTAGGTTGTCTTCCATAATGTCAAACGTTTGCTATCTCCAGATGAGAATTCACTACAACTATAAGAAAACGTTCTTTAGGGCAGGATAGACTATCATCTCAGAACATCCTTCACTCTCTCTACCACCAAGTGAAGAAAGCTGCACAACTTGAAGCATGTCCTAGACCACGGCTTCATAGCAGACAAAAATGACTGCACTGCATGGGAATGAGAAGCAATAGTTAAATGCCTTCACATCACAGAGTATGTCACTATCAGACACAAACTTGACTTAGAGACTTGACTTTGATGTGCAAAGGCTCAATATGGTCAAGAAACATCGTCAAAACATTGACGAGTCCTCTGAGGCAACAAGATTCTCTTGGTATGTATTTCTTCAAAATTTCAAAATCTTACAAGATAATGAGCATTACGAGTCCTTGCCCTGTCACAGGCCTTTTGGATATACTGGTATAGAAACTACTCACCAGTTCCATGTTTAAGGCTTGGTATCTCTGCTATGTCAAAATTGCACTGGGAAATAATCTGAAGAAAAAGCTATTATAAAAAAGCATTTTTGTAATGATTTTTTAAACGTGATTTGGCACTGCTTAAACTGAGTTTCTGCACAAAGTCAAACTCTCGCCTCATTGAAAAGAAGCCTCAAAAATTACTCTAATAATAGTGTTGGAAGGGACCTGGAAGATCATCTTGTTCCAACCCACCTTTGACCAGTACAGGTTGCTCAGAGCCCCATCCACCTGGCCTTGAACACTACCAGAGATGGAGCATCCACAACTTTTCTGAGCAAACTGTTCCAGTGTCTCACCAACCCCACACTAAATAATTTCTTCGTAATATCTAACCTAAACTCAGCCTCTTCCAGCTGAAAGCCATTTCTTCTTGGCCTATCATTACAGGCCCTTGTAAAAAGTCCACCTCTTGTAGTGCCCCCCTTTAGGTATCAGAAAGCTGCTCTAAAGTCTGCATGAAGGCTTCTCTTCTCTAGGCTGTCAGATTGTCTAAATGATCAGGATTTCATCAGATTAAGCTTCTGCTTAAGAATAATTAAGTTAATTTTTTATTATCCTTGTGATTCTACCAACCTGAAATGTGCAATCCATACTACCCAACAGAAAAAAAAATGGTTGAAAGAGAGAGGTTTTATGAACAAGTCACAGTTGTTATTTTGGTCGTCAGTGACAAAAATGCACAAGCGGATACTTCACACAAATCCTGCATGTCGCTGGTCAGAAAGTCATTGACCGTCTTCTGCTGTCACAATCATGCAGACTCCAGAACTTCATCTATCCACCCTTTATCCATCCAAAAGCTACATGGCATGACATCAGCCATCTCACCTCCTCACCTAAGTCCTGCTTAAGGCTGTAAAAACTCTGGACTGTTCCCTGGAGGTTTGGAGCAAACCTGCTATGCCATGCAGACAGTCTGTGGCTCAGGTTAAACAATGTGGAAATGCCCAAAAATTTTACCTAAAGATATAACAAAACCCATTCAAATTAAAAACAAATACCCTTTTAATACCCTTCAGAACTATGTTTCAGATTTCTCCATTAAAGTGATGCCTCTGAGCACTAGAAGCCTATGAAATTTCCAGGGCTTATCAATGCAGTTCTTTGGAACAAACACCAAAGTAATTGATTACTTAATCTCCTTATCTACTCATAAACCTTCAGTCCCTTCCTTTCATTGAAATTATAGGCATACACAAATTGAATACATAAAATAAAATCCCTTTGATGGCTCTTTACAAAGGGCTACGTGAGGGCATGAGCAAGACTGTTGTTGATTTCATGAGCAGCAGCAGCAGACCTCAGTGGCAAACACCTGGCACTGATGAAGTCAATGACGAACCCTTCACTGGCTTTTGGGAATGTGAATCTCCATGCCTATGAATTTGACTTTATGCCAGTGCTACATAAAATAATTCTGCTAATAAAAACCAGACTATAGCCTTTTGCAAGCATCCATACAACATGGACTACAGGAAAAGAAAAGGCTGGTTCTGAGGACCTACGGTCCACACCATGCACCTTCCAAGAGGTTTCTTATTACACTCTAGCCTAGTCCTATGCATTGAATGTCTACCACACTGCACTTCTGCAGCACAGCTTCCAATTTTGTTTCATTTGAAAGCAGTCCAGCCAATGAGTTCTGGGACTGCTACACAATGCATAGTAAGCGAGAAAAACTGGGAGTTCCATTTCCATAGCACACTCCTGATTTGACCTGACACAGTAATGTAGATGCATCCAAAGAGCTTGGAATATGTTAGTGCAATAAAAGGTCTAAAACTGAGAAGTACCATGGCCCCTGTGAAAAGGATTAATAGGTAATAGGACTTCCAGCCTTCAGTGAGTTTCAGATGTACAGAAACCTACAATGAAGTCAGTTTTACAGCAGCAGGCACTGTGTTTCTTCCAAATATGTTCATTTCCCACCTGCTTGACCTTATTATCTTCAGGACTTTTATTCAATTAGCTCTCCACATTTAGAAGGCTGAGTATTTTATTTTCAGAAGATTTTGTTGATCTTTACTACCTTCTCTATTGACAAGCATCTTCTTTCCTTTGACAACTTTGCAAAGTACACATTATTGCATTAAAAAGATCATCTGATGTCTCATATGCTTGTGATAAACTGGGCTGCTTGCTCTCTTCACTTGGGCTCTCCTGCCCCCTTCTCCATTTTATACTAGTCAAAAAAGATTTACTTCTCTTCTAAAAAATAATATATAAAAAAATATACTGTGAGTCACAAACATTAAATACTTAATTTGAACCAGCAGAAAGACCAGCTACCGGAATTCTACAGTGGTCTGTTAGCTCATATGTCTCTGCGTGTGCATATTGAAGGAAACAGCAGAAATAATACTTTACAATTTGATGAACAACATATGACAGGAGAGCCTCTAGACTCCCAAAAAAAGGGTTACAAACTTAGGAAAGTACCTGCCATGTAAAATTCTGCCCTTTCCAAAAAGAAAATGGACCTACATACTCCTTACTTTTGCTGATACTGAACTATCATCATTAAGGCTTGATATATAAAAAAATTAAAGAAGAATATAATCATTAAGAATTAAACTGAAGTATGGGTGATAAAGAGACATTTTCAGAGTACATGTTGGATGTGTAAACAGAAACGATGACTCTATACCATGTCCTTTCAGGCAAATCTCCCTTTGATTTCAAATATAAGCTTTGTTTATAGCTGGCACCATAATGGCTTATAATAATTTAACCACATTTCTTTTTGGAACAAAATATAACCTCACTCTCCACTTCATCATGCACAAAGAAGGAGCCCATGAACTTAAGTTAAACTGGAAAAAGACAAGAAAGAGAGGGGGAAAAAAAGCAAAAACCATTATCATGATCTGTAGAATTATCTTAATGCAAGCTGAAGACAGGAGCATTTTCTCTGAAAAATGACAAGAAGCAATCATATCATTGGAATAAGAAAATAAAAAGACTACACTTGCAACAGGCACATCAGCAAAGTAATACCAAATTTGAAAACATGCATTAGTTTCAAAAAAAAAAAAATCAGTGAAACTGTTGTAAGTATTGGTCTCACAATGAAGTCATGCATACACCTACTAGATAATCAGTAATTCCTATTTCTGCAAATCGGATTCTCCACCTTACAAATATATTGAATGCTCCACTGATACTGCCCATTCTTTCTTCCCCATAAAGATAAAAACATAAAAAGGAAACATTCTAGCAACAAGCGCTATATTTAGCCCTTTTCACTGAAAATTCACAGTTTCTGACTGTGAGTGCCTAGAAGAGAAAATCTTTTAACACTTCAGACTGCTGCCTTTCCCCAAACTCTTCAACCATCCTTATTAACCTGCCACACACTCCTAAATCAGCAGGGATGGCCTGCCTGTTATAAATTAATTATTCTTATAGACCAGATATTTCTGCTGCTTTCCCTGGGATTACACCCAAGGTGAGGATCCAGCAAGCAACACTCAGCATCCACATGTGCAAAGTTCGAGCCAGATGGAAAGAACCAGACAAGAACTGATCCCTATTTTACTGCATGTGGCATTTGCCTACTCCAAGCTGTTTAATGAGAACATCACCAGTGTAAGTATGTTTCAATACACCACGCTTTTTTCTAATGGCAATGAGCTTCTTTACATACCCCAAAACTGCCTGACTTAAAAGCTACAGGTATAAGCAACTCGTCTAGTATGCAATTGTCTGTTTTCTCAAAAAGATGTCCTGGGGTAGATTATGGCCAGACAACACTATAGAACTAGTTCTTATAGTGACTCTTAAAGCCAACTTTCCTGTGTTTAGCTGCTGATACTCTGAAGAACCCCAGCTGTAGTTTTCATAGTACCTACCTTCTGGTGTTGTTTGAGCTTTTGCAAGCATATACTTTTACAGCTCTGTTAAAGCTGTGCAAACAAAGTGAACGAAATGAGGGGGGAAATGACAGGACTGAAGAGAGGAAAGAGAATGCAGAGTGAAATGAGGGATTGAAATTTTGATGTCTGGGGATGGATTTGAAAAAGAAGTTTAAAGAAAAATGTTGACCAGAGAAGAGGAACTGGAAAAGGGAAATCAGAAATGTTAAGTTATAATGGAGCACACAGCCACACCTTTGTCTTCTAATACCCAATCATGTTTTCCAAGTGACATCACAACCAGTTTCTCATGAAAGCCCATGCATAAGTGAAAGACTTGGAAAGGAGAGGTGCACTAGGCAGACCCTCATTAGTTGTAAACAGCAGTGAAAACACAGAATTTCAAGTATCCAAGACTGAAATATTTCCATGGTCAAAGAATAAAAACACATGTGTCTAACAGACACATCTACAGACTAAAAGGGGCTAGGGAAAGCGGAAAATTCTAAATGCAAGAATCTTGCTCCTTCTTGCTGAATTTTAGGAAATTATGCATGCTTCCAGGCAATATAGGACAAAGACATTTTGAGTTTTAAACACTATTTTGTGCACGCTGCATCTGAATCTTATCACCTTCTGATGTCTGATGGTGCCCCTTTAACCTTTGTTACTCAATGACCCAACAAGTTATCTCATTGTTACTCTCTTTTGAAGGAAGAGTTGTGCCTCTTCTCATGCTGATAAGAGACACATAAATATTCACTCCCAGCAAACATTTAATTGTAAAGTGTCTTGAGCAAACTACCAGAGTCTAAAGGTAGGAAGCTGTGGTTAATTTCTCTGCTATCTTAACCCTTTAGTCAATCCACCAGAACAAACAGATGCAGAAGATGGATGCTCTTTTTTACAAACGGAGCAGATATTATTCTTCTCTAAAAGAATGGACTTAATAACATGGTTTATAACACAGCAAATAAATCTGGAAGTGTAATACCTACCCATTTTCTGGGTCGGCCTCTGGGTCGCTTTTCACCAGCAGCTTCTGCTTTCTGTAAAGGGAAAAGAAACACAACATATTTTATACCTCAGCATTACTTAACAGCCTCGGTAACTAGGAACTCCTTTCCTGTAACATTAGCTACAATTAAATCTCTTGGGTGGCACCAGCCCCTCCACCTAATCTATATCCTCTGGGTACCATGTGATTATGTGGGTTTTCCTGGCATTTCCTAGCCAGTGCAGCCAGGCGATGCTTTTCCAGCACCCAAGGGTGCCCCCAGCCTTGATTCACACTGTTCATGGGCATGGTGGAGCACACCCATACACCACCAGCTGCTCAGTGCCCACAGCAGAGCCTGCAGTGCCCAGGCCTAGGCCAGCCACGGAATACGCAGGCTGAGGATGGGGATGCAGGGCAGTTCAGAAACCTGAGAATGTCCAGTAACATCAAACACAGTCTTTTGCAGGCTATCAGAAAGAACTTGAAGATACTAAATTAAAAATACACCCTGATTCAAGGCTGGTTGAAGCAGTTTATAGCAGCTACAATTTCTTTTTTAGTCTCATTATGTTCATGCACAAAATGGATTAGGCCAGAGTATCACCGCGAACATGTCTGTGTTCATATTCGGAAATAACTTCTCTACTTTCCACTTGAAGTTTTCCAGGTAAAAGCTGTAAGTAAACCTTTTACTGTCCAAAACACACCTTCTCTTTCCAGGTTCAAGGAAACAGCATGGAAGCAAGCCTAAAAGTGACAGCTATATTTATGTAAGCCCATTTATGTTGTTCCTGGAGCTCAATGTAAAGGAGGTATTGGTTCTCCTACCAACTCTTCCATTAATTCACTGTGTGACATTGTGAATACTACTGCTACTAATACTTATGCAATACACTAAAATACATACAGAGTTTCAAATTTAAAAATCAGGTTATTTTCCCTAGACAGGCTATGCCCATCCCTACATCCCACCAGGTAAATAATCCTTTGTTTCTACTGAGAGTGATGAGGATTTTGCAACCGCCTTTAGTCAGGGTAGAACCTGCCACATACAAAGTCCCCAAGAAAGAAAACTTCTAGTACACATGAATTGCTTTTTTATTCCAGTTGACTGTATGTTTATTTGATTTGCCCTTAGAAATCAACTGTGCCATTACATAAATCACTTGCTGGTCAATCTCTGTAACATATACTGTAACCTAATGCTGTGTAAATTGGATCTCTTTAAAAGAGAACCTGAGCCAAGGAACTAGTGTAGGAATCTCTACAAAAAAACTGCCCTGTGACTTAAATGCAATTACTTTGAAATAAATACTTTGCCAATAGGAAAACTGTGAAAAATAAAATTCACACTCCTAAAGGGCAAAATTATCACTCAGACTTGTTAAAAGAGTAAACTTGAGCTTTAATCATTTATACCAGTGTTACATGTAAGGTGAAACCCTCTTATGAGAATACTTGTTAAAGTGCATTTACTTTATCCTGTAGCTGTGTATTTCAGAGTTTTGTTTCCTGTAAGTATTCAATTCTTTATACCTTGTAGCCTGAAGGATGCAAAAAAGCCATGAGGTTTAGCTTTGACAAGCTGTAGACCTTTGCATCTATGTTCGTTCATGAAACACTGAGCATAAATCTTAAAAGAAAATATTGGTTAAAATTGTTCTTAACAAATCAACACCTGACATTTTATCAAATCACTAATGCCATTTATTTTCTTTTGTGTATTACCACATCTGAGGGAAAGACCCTTTTCCAAAACTCTATTAAAAAAGAATTAACTTTCTGGAAATAAAACCTACCTTGGTCTCACAATTAAAGTTCCTCAAAACCTGACAAAAATTGTAAGTTTAACTATAGTGTATAATCTAGTTTGATGGGAAAGAGAACACAAGAGATTTCTTTGAATAACTAATCTTTGCTTCCTGCCATAAACTGCCACACAGTGTGGCTCCTTGCCGTGAGTAGTGCTGTGCTTTACCACCAAGGAAGGTCCATGCCAGAAGAGACTAGTGCTTCTGCTAGCTTGGATATTGGTTTGTCAAGTGCTCAGGGACCTTTCAGATTGAAAGGCACTATATTCCTGCTGTATATGACTTCCACCTCATGTTAGAAGAAAAACATTTCCATAGTTTTTATCAAAACCAAATCTTCCCTAGAGGTGAGCTGAACAAACAGTCAGGCATGCCAGAGATGATGTTTTGGTAATGAGTGATTCTGTAAGTAAACAGCAAGGTTTTCATAGACTAAACTACAGAAAATGAATGACAAGAACCTCCAAAGTGGACATTTGCATCTCCTTTCCAAGAGAAGAAAAAGACAAAACACTTGTGGAACAACCAAAAGTAGTAGTGCCAGTACAATGGCAATGATAAAGACATGAAGTTTAGGAAAATATTCCACCTCCTTCCCTCTGGATTAGTTTTTAGTTTGCATTTTGCAAACACAGCCTCTATTTTCTCCAACAGCACAAGACTGTCTTTTAATTTAAGCACTTGAAGAAATGTTTTACTGCATGTCAGATCAATAATACAATGTTTTTCCATATAATTTTTAATTAGGAGAAGGAACATGTAAGTGCCAAAAACACTGCCTTTCTTCTGAACAGGTATTTGCATCATCAGAAACATACCAGTCTGTTGGCTCTTTGCTTTAATTGAAGTGTTGCCTCTGAAGCTAGAGGAAAATCCAGAGAGCATTCCAGGCCACCCAGAGGTGGTGCTTAGTCAGGCTTTTTTTAACATTTGGTGCTATGCTATAAGGCATGACCTTGCTCTATACAGCTAAGGTGTGAAATCGCCAAACTTAAAGAAGGGCCAGGAATGTTATCAAACGCAAAACTTATTTAATAAAAAAAATGACATTTCTTATAAACAATAAAATAAATACATCATTTTTACTATGTCACATTTTAGGAACAGAACTAAATTTACACACTTTTAAGGGCATGATCTATATGGGAAATGTTCTCTATTTGGCCCAGGTGAAAAAGATTGGCATTCCAGTCACTGCTGTCTGGAAGTGAGCTAACAGTCCCCAGGCAGATTTGCAATCCACCTAAACCCTTACCACAGGTCCATCAATCCCTGCTTCCAAACAGCTCCTGTCAACCCTCAGACTTGACTGCCTATCACCTCTGCCTCCTTCATGCAAAAACGTGCTGTGCCCAGACAGAAACTGAGGCTGTACTACCGAAAGCAATTAACAAGAAAAGACAAGTATAAATAATTGAATGGCTATAAATCACTCTTTGGGCATATATCTATTGTGAAGGAAGACCACAAATGCAACAGAATCCAAATCTGAAGAACTCTACTTTGCAAACTGAACTGCTGGAGATCTCAATCAACGTATGTCAAAACTCCAAGTCAGGGGAAATAAGCAAGAGTCTGAGAGGAAGATCACCACTGTTGGTGTCAAAAGACCTTGCCCAGGAATGTACTCCTCTCATAAAAAGCCCCAGTTATTTAGTAAAAAAAATACTCTTAGAAAAACCCTAGGCATTGGCTAAATACAAAATTATCACACTTTCCATGTCCTGTTTTATGCATTTTAATTCTAAACAAGAGTCAGTCTGCTGCTTTTCTCATCTTGCTCAAAACACCTGATTTTGAGATCTCTTATTTTATCAGTGCAATAACCATGCTACAATCACTAGATAAATCTGACTGTGTTTTTCCTTTAAGCCTGTAAGGACTGCTATTGGTGAAAATGAATGAAGCATGGAGGAGCCAACCAGATTTTCATGAACCAATTTAGGGCAGAGTCCTGGTCACATGCACTTTTCTGCTTTGGTTTGTTGTTTTTTGTGAGTTTGTGGTTTGGATTTTTTGTTTTGTTTTGTTTTTACCTTTGGACTGCTTAACCCAGGGACATGCATTTCTACATACCAAACTCTGGCCATGTAATGCAGTGACAGTAGCAAGTGTAGTCACACACAGGATCACAAGTTGTGATTTTCAGAAGATGATATATCAAGTTCTGAAGATATTTTCAGTGAATCTCACTACATCAATAACTACAACAAAGCTCAACAAATTTTAACTGAAGGTAAATTTTACCGAAGAGCTCTTACCATTGGATATTCCTGGGACATCCCTTGACAATATCTTTAAAAACAAACATATAGTAGCTATCACTTCTTTTTTTTAACCTCACAAATGTGTTTCCTGCTTCCAGCCTGGGGACTATTTATGCCTATATAGTATTTTTGTCAAGCCAAACTATTGGAGCTAAACAGAGAAAAGCCCTTGAAAGGGAAACGTGATGGGCTTGGAACACAGCTCAGCCTAATAAATAAAACTCAACCACAGAACACCCAGGAAATTAAAAAGGAATATCCCCACTAGGATCTTCCTGGAAAACTAGTTGTGCTTAGGGGAGAAAAAAAACACTTCATATCTTGCTATGTTTTTTACAAATATTTTAAATGAATAACAGAATAACTGGATTGAAGACACAGACTGCAATATCAACCCAGTTGTGGGGACTCAAATGCAAGGTGATAAGGAGTCTTTTTGTATCTATCTTTTCTCATCTGTTAACACATTGTGTTCTTTCTGTTTGTGAAAATTAAATTGAGAAATGGTTTGGTATTCTATAAAATGCAGTTTACCTTCTGTGTCAAATTTGTAACAAGTTAGGCATGTGTGATATGCAAGCCTTTAAAAAAAAAAAAACAAACCTAAAATTAGAGTAATTGCCACATTATTAGCTGTACAGTTAGTTTTGCAACATTCTGTATGCATTGTCAAGTTTCACATTGCTAATTTCCTAACAAGCACAGTTTGTTTTCAGATGCCCCAAGGCCAGTTTACTAAAACCAAACACAAGCTTTGAAAGCTAAAAAAAAAAAAAATCCTGTGAACCAAGAAATTTTAAATACAACACAACCATAATTCCAGGGTAAATTGTCCATCAACTGATTTAAGGGTGTTTCCTTTTCAAAGTATAACAAAACAAAACCTCAGTTCTGGAGTATTTTTAACTCACTGCTAGTTTGTGCAATACATTTTTAATTGTGATGTATAATGCTTTGCAAGAGAACACCCAATCAATTAATCATGAGAGCCTTCTCATGGCTGCTCGGTGGGTTCTCTTGGTCGACGTTTATCTAACATGTGAACACTCTAAAGCATTTCAATGAGCTCCCTTTGAAACACACAGGGCACGCACTATTCTTTAGAAATTCCAGTTGGTTGTATAGTACCCAGGTTCACATGTAGAGGGGCTTAAGCTAAGATAGACAGCTCTCTTTCTGAGAGTTGAGACAGACTGCAGGAAGTCTTAATAAATGTATGTATGCATATGCATGTGTAAATATGTTTACCACAAAATCAAACATATGACTCATTTGAGGTGATACCCTCACAACCAAAAAAACTTTTCTTACAGTGTCAAAACCTTCCCAATCATATAACTGTTAGAAGAACTACTGGAATTAATATTACATTAAAAGATACTTTGAGATGCCTGGCGAGCAGCTGAACCATTTTACAGAGGGTTAATTATCAATTTGGAAAAAGAGCTAAAATATTTATTTGAAAGGTGATCCAGTTGCTTTCTTCTAGTAAGGCTTTATAAGTGTTTTACATTTTAGAGGATTTATCAAACATTTATATACTTTGTCTATAAACCTAGAAACCAGTAAGACTTGTAATTACATAAGCCTCAAAGGAGTTTTTTATTAACAGAAAAGACATGTGGTCTTTGGTCAATTTTTTATATTAGCAACACCCAAAAGGGTTTGCTTTAATTAGAGCAGTAACTTGATGCATTCTGAAAATCAAAATATTACAAGGAAATTGCTCAGTTTGTAAATTAGATTAAGAAGATACAACTATGTACCAGAATCATCTGAAAAATCCTTGATTTGATAAACCTACACATATATGAATGTTTTTAAGTTATTTTCCATTTATACTGATTTCCAAGTCACTCACATAAATGAAATAATGTTAATATTTCTTTTAGAAGCATTTTTTAAAAACACATTTCTACAAATTACTTAAAATCTAATCTTATTACAAATATTTCTTCTAGGAAAGCCAATACTCCTAGGAGTTATACTTAAAATACTAAAGCTCACATTTTGATTTGCTGGACTAATTTAAAAACTGCTCTCTCTCTTTTCAGGAGTGACATTTAAACTATTTTAAAGTTAATCTGAGGAACACTTTTACTGTACAGAGAAAAAAAATGAGCATTTTAAGTACATTATCTGGAAGAATGGCTTTGACATATTTTAAATACTTTACCTGTAAAGCATTTTTCACTAATTCGTCAATTACTTGGTAGAATATACT